>CAJDSM010032171.1:1382-14300 GCA_903981925.1 Ostrea lurida
CAGAACGTGTCCATGCCCCTTTAATGTTGAGAAAGTTTAGGCATTGTGTCTCTTCCCGTGATGCTTCACGGCTTAGATGAAATTAACCCAATACAATACTGTTGTCATTTATAGGTGTGAATCGCCATCAAAATTTGTAGATCATTATGAACGAGGTCGGGCTACACATGTACATTCCAGTGGACTTACCCAAACTTGGTCTGTCAGATACCAATGTTGGCACAGATTAAAAAAGGATATGTAAACACTCGGTCCCCCAGGGGTTTGAAATGGATTTGATAGTATATCACGTCATCTTCGTTCATGGGAAGTCGATAGCCGTACTGCAAAATATTCATATTTGGTAATTTTTTCTAATGCGTATGGAATGACATAGCTGCCCTAAGTTGTTTATTATTTGGTGTGGTACAGTCAATACGTGATATGATATTCTCATATTATCACTAGTGTGAGATCGATTTTATCCATGTGAAACAGCCATTTGAGATTTTCCAGTCTTACACTGTTGCAACATGTATAAATACATGTACATCCACGCTGTCTTTTTCGAGGGTAGATCGACCACAGATGAAGAATATCTTCAAAAAGTCCTTCCCCCGATTATACTGTGCGGATCCTTGGACGATCGACTTGAGGAAGAGGAGATGGACTCATCCACCTTCCACTAGAGGACCCAACTGTCCCGGTTCTTCAAGAGGACCCGTCCCCGTTTTCAGGGAATCCGAGGGTCGACCACCATCGGCTTCTCGGCGCCACAGACCAAGTGTAGCAGGGCCCTACTGGGCAGTCCGCACTATAAATCTACTCCTAGTCAGTCAATGTCTTTTTCAGTTACTCTGTTGATTCAGAAGACCAGCGCAAAAGTGACAGAAGGTGGCTGAAAGTTAACCTTTTAACTTTATAGGGATACCACAGGCATCAGTCTCTTGACTAACTTTGGTCTCCCGTATATATGCCCACTGCCATTAACTAACCTTTTCAATACAAATCCAAACATTAATAAATATACAATCAATGTGTCAAACGTAATTATAATCCCCAAAAGAAACACATACAAAGTTGAGTGTATGGCAACACTATAAACACGGACCTCCGACAAAAGCGAAGGCAGGATCATGTGCCATGGAGGAGTAAGCATCCTCTGCCGACCGGTCATACCCGCCGTGAGCCCTTAGTCGAAACAAAGCAAACGGGATATCTAGTGCGAAAACGACAGGCTAACGAAGGGTATGAAGTAAATCAGTCAACATATGATTTAGTAATAATTAATCGCAAAAATCAGCAACTCTGTGGCAACAGTCTTCCAAAACACTTCGCCCTTAAAACTATCAATCTGCTGTTTTTAAAAGAAATTTAAACCCTACCCCTTTTTTAAAACTGCTGTTTAACCTATAAACACTGTGCTGAATTACTCTTATATAATTATTAAATAATTTATATCATAATATGATTTGACTCCAAAAAAAAAAAAAACCAAAAAAAAAACCCCCCAAACCCCCCCCCCCCAGAAAAATGAAACAAAAAAAAAAAAACAAACAAACCCAGATATAATTATATCATACATATCTCCTAAGAAGACAAATTTTAGTTTTAATGGAGTTGCTTTAGTTAGCTGTCATTTGTCAACTGATTGTTGTTGTTTTACATAATTTCGGACTTTTAGTAAACGCACTTAGGGTAATTTATTAATTTATAGGTCGCTATTAAATGTGCAAATATATAATGTCGTTTTATAGCGACCGTAGAATTTGCCAAATGATGAAGTTAACATGCCTAATAATTACAGCAACCTTTTACGATCTGAAGATTTTTTTTCAAGTAGGTCATCAGGTCAGTATTTCTGCTAACAATAAAAGGCGTCTTGACACCAGCGAATACACAAACCAAATATAAGTCTCTTATGAAGTTGAAGGATATGACCAGTGGTGATTTTTTTGTCACAGACAGATAGTTAAACAGACCAAAATCTATTATTCCCTAAATCTTCAATTTCGGCGATTAAAAAAAAATTGTCAACTGGCAAAGGTTGCCAATTTTTCAAACTTTTTGTATTCTTTTGAACTCATCGATTGAAAATAAATGTCAATTGTTCATAAATGATGTAGTTGCTTTTGACTTTACTTCATTACTTTAAAATATTTAATTTTCAACTTATGTGTATACAATTAAAGCAACATATGTCAATGTGTAATAACAATCGATTGTATTATCTTTTGAAACTCCAAGAGATTTCAATGAAGGCCACTTCCAAGTCATCAATATTGTATTAAATGATCATTTTAATTTTACAACAATCAAGCCAAAATTGGCATAGCCTTAACAATAACCTTCACAAAGTCACTTCCACGCTATAAATATATATTATAGATATATACTTCAGATAACAGAGGCCAAAAATAAAATATATATTATATATTTTCCATGCTCATTTATAGGTATATAGAGCAAAAATACCAAATAGAGTATAGACCTTATAAATATGAAATCTTGAGTAGAGGCCTTTATAGGATATGATCAATCTTATAGGAAGTATAGGCTTTATAGGGCATTTATGACCCATGATATTGTTATCGGTCCGTGGGCCAGGATTTAAAATTCATGAAGCTGACTGAAATGCAAAAGTATGAATCTACATGTATTATGTTATATGAATTCCTTAACTACTTAATGATATCCACACATATAATGATATTACACACACATATAATGATATTACCACATATAGAATGATATTACCACAAGTATAATGACATCATCAAATCGATAACGACCACACGCCAGATAACTGATTACTAATCATAATTTATAATATTCATCACAGGATAAAATGCTATTACCTCATCATAAATATACAAATCAATTAATTGAGTACCATATCATGACCACACAAATAATAAACGCGTTTACGTTAACAGCTATAGATATTCCAAAAGTGCGTGTATGTCATTTAATCGATAAAAGTCCTTTATAAAACTGAATTACACATTCGGATTTTCAGCCGTTACCATTATTTTGCTGTTACAACTGCAACTCGGAGCGGACTAAAGCAATCGTACATTGACAAAATAACTTAAAAACTGGAATTTTAACCCCATATTTTCACCATCGTTCGCGCTTGAAAAGTATCACAAAATACTGCTAATTTCAGTTTTTTCGCAGCCTTATATTCCTAACAATCACAAGAATTTTTCAGTTCGCCTTTGACTGATCTTTGTATGTCCTGAAGGCCGTGGTTGGACCAGTGTTGTCACTTATATTATCTATTTCCCTTTCTTCATGCTGGTTATACAAACAAAAAAATCAACAAGGTCAATATCTAAATGTATACTTATACACAAGACTTAACTAGAATTCTCAAAACAGACGAAGTCTTCACGGTCCGGTCTGACAAGTTTTCCCTGCTAAGTCATACTAACGACCTTGACCTCAACCTTGCAAGAACAAAAGCGTGCCTTCACTTTGGCATTCATATGTGTACGAGTTTGACGCGTCCTACCTTAATTAGTTCGCAACAGGCAAAGATCAATGCTCTTGCTCCAAGCCAGAATACAAAACAAAAGTGGGCAAAACGACCTGCGAATACATCAGAGTGGCGTCAGTACTAGGAGATAAGCTCCCTAGATCGATCGTCACACCCGCCGCTGACCACATTTCCCGAGTCTGTCTTTTTTCTATACCTAATATACACCTGCGTTGACCTGAAAAACTAATAGACATCTTTCTCCATTACCCAGTTGAAATTAGACATACGCCTCACTATGCTTTACAAGTCCGGATAGACGGACAGACAGACGGACGACGCCATACCATATTACGCCCCTTCTTGACAGGCGTATAAAAATGAATGTTCTATGACATTAAACTATAGCCGTGTTGCTCAAGAATGACAACATTATACATGTACTGGCAACACGTGGACACCATGTTGAACCAATTGGAATTCTCTGACTAATGACGAAATCCTGATCTTCCATGAACTATCTGTTGGCTTAGCTTGGAAGAACCTCAATGTACACAGCTAAAATTGTACATGCATATTACGCAAAAAACACTGACTAAACAAGCATTCTAGAGGTATTGCATAAGCAACATGTCCACTACCGCACAAGTTATGACTGATTTATAATCTGTGTGATCTGACCTTGAATTAAAACATCGGCTAAATCACATTCATATCATTTAGTTTGATGTTTCGAGTTTCAATACAGTTGAAACATATTTGCGGATTTAAAGAAAGTTTATTGGAAGACATTGATATTAACTTCATTTCATAAGATGAAGTTAATCCGTGTGACTTCAATTCATAAACATGAAACTTTTTAAAATATACATATCCTAGATATTCGCAGTAAAAACTCAGATTCCGAAATAGCCACCACTAAATTTGATTCAAATCGATATGGCTGCACTTAATCATGAATTCGCAACTGTGACTAGGATTGTTGAAACCACTTACCTGGATCTGGTTTAAGGATGTTGTAGGCTGAGCTTTGAAACAACTGCGAGGAGCCTATTACTTAAATACTTTTACTGGGTTTCAATACGACCCTATCGGTGCAAACATATTGACACATTACACGCCCCTGTCAGTTGAAAATTTGTGTCAGATCAGCATTTTGAAGGGTTTGTTAGGGACTATATTTGTTGGGGAAGGATCTAATTAATCAAAAAGATGATTTACAGTTTACTATTTCATCCATATACCTTCTATATTTATACCCTTAATTGATATTACAGTTTTAAAACTAATATACAAGTAGATGAACTTGGAACTAGTCCAAATTGTTATTTATTAATTTCATTTGGAGTATTTTTCCAACAGAATACAATTCTTGTAAAAGTCGAATTCAATTTACTCGAAATTCTGTGCAATAAATCAGTATTTTGGCCAATATTTTTAAAATTTGACCGAAATCATCTACTTTTTAAAGCTTCATTTTAAATTTTGAGGACAAGACTTGAATATTACGTGAATTTTAAGAAATGACATCACTCCTAAATGCTATTTTTTAACTCTGAAATTCGATATCATGAGTTTTCTCGTATATCAAGTGCAAAAGGTCATTATTTCCATATCCAGGTATTATTTTTTTTTATTTTTTTTATATCTGTATTTAAGAAGACATTATATGTATCTTTTTCATGTAATGGTTATTGTTATTCCTTATGTTTTGGTACACCAACAGACGAATAGAGTTTAAATAGAAAAAATCTTCAGTAAATTTTAAGTGCAAAAAGGACATGTTTAAAACAAGCATGAAAACCCAATTTTTCTTATTAATTTCCCGATGCTCTTTCAATGTAGAAATCAAAAATACACTTTCCAAAAAATTGACATCACTTTAACCCACCTACAACCTCTTTAAGCCAACATATGAGAAGGGAATAACTGTGCATATGCAACACAAAACAAACACCAATAGGCATTCATATCTGCAATTCATTTACTTTGTAGTTGTAACGGACTGACGGGACTCGCTTACAAAGTCAGTACACATTGTAGGAATGCGGTAAATCGAGTACCGCCATGTGTAGCCGATCAGATTTCACTCGCGACAAACAAAGAAAACTTGCGTTGTAACATATATTTCAATGCATGTTTTCGTTACGATGAAGAGTTTAAATGTTACATCAATGAAGTAATACATACGAACTCAAGGGTGAGTTTTGTGAACTGCATCAATTTAGAGTCCTGATAATTTACAGCCTTCCCATCAAAGCACGATCCCAATCCCGATGAATATTGAAATGTGAGAATATAAAAAATTTCTTTCTTTCACACTGCCCACCAAACGTTCGTGAAATTCGCAACTTGAATCTGTTAGTTTGACCACTCTGAAATACCCTGCAAGTTTCAAATGATTCCTTCACAGCATAAAGAAAAAAAATCTAGGAAACCACAACGGGACGGAATTGGACAGACAGACAGCAAAGAGAAAGCTATAGACTCCCTCCCCCCCCCCCCCCCGTATTACAAACCGGTAGGGGACTAATTACCATACAGACACATGCATTTCCCCCCGTTATTCGATGTCCATAGACCTCATAAATTAATTTATTCATGTCCTTGCACATTATCTTAAGTTTTTAAATAAAGAACGGGGAAAAAATCGATCAACACCAATCCAAACTACATGTAGTACTAATTGTAACGGGGACCGTTACAGATGTCCCCCAAACCTCCCCCATTTAAAAAGTGGTGTCAATGTGCTTCTGCACAACCAATCATCTTATATTCTAGCTTTCTATAATATGTACCAACATGTATCATTGAAATCTCATAATGGTAGCGATCAATATCTAATGAAAAAGGTGAATTCCAATGCACGTGCCTTCTCGCACACACAGTGTATACACGAACATGTGAGTATGATTAAGAATTTTTGTTGGTTTCGTTCAACGGCCATTTGATTTATATACCTACAGTCTAAATTTCATGTTTGCATCGTATTATGTAATTTTAAAATCATCCAATCAAAATTCAGCACACGTGTATGCACGTGTGGTCAGTAATTTTACAACAATCTGTAAAGAGTATCAAGAGACACTCCAGTCCCCAATTGCAAAAGAATTTGATGACAAACAAAAGCGCTATGGGCCTTCAAAAATTTAAAGTTTAAAAGACAATGCACGCGCATGCGCGTGCGAGTTGGCGAATTTATTACAGCATTCTATAGACAAACATATTATCTACGTGCCTGGTAAATATGAATTCATTCTCTTCATTCATTTGAAAGTTACAGACGTTTTAGTATTATCCAATCAAAATGATGCACATGTGCATGCACGTGCAAAATTGTAGATTTGACTTGTAGATCGGTTAGAGAGTACCAAGACAAACTCAAATCCCCAATTTCGAAAGAATTTGATGAAAAACAAAAGTACTATCAACCTTCAAATATCAAGGAAACTAATAATATAGAAGAAAAACATACAGTAGTAAGGTATTCCGCAGAAGACGGAAGATCTTAATAAGAAACAAAGTAAAAACAATATGTTCCCAAACTTTGTTTAGGGAACATAATTATTGAAAGCAAAACTAGTATACTTAAAGGATCTGCTATATTCCCCCGTACATATTATTTTATTATATATTTTATATCATACTTGTTGATATACTTTGCCGAGTAGTCTGCGCATTTTCTGTAAAGATCGATAACTGTTTTCTCCATGATTTTTTCTTTATTCAAACACACAAGTTTACTACTTACGTGTAGATCACTACTTACACATATTTTGATGACGTCATCCGTACACTGTCGCAAAAAACTTGTAACTAAAAGTGTCTAATAATTAAGGTATTTTGTACAGGTAGGTGTATTTCTTTTTAAATTTCGCTAGTGTTATCTCATTTGCTTACATCCTTCCCCCTTTCGCCTTTGGTAACCGGAAGTGATGTTCATTAACCGGAAATCTCTCTGAATGTGTAAAAAAGCCATGTGATGGGTCTGTTAATGTAAGCAATCACAATCCCTCTTAGGAAAGCGTGCGCTACCGTGACGTACGAGATTGTACGTCAGCACGTCGTTCCATTCACACGATCGCACACCGCACGTGTTGTTAGTGACTATACGGAAGCAAAATGTGAACCCTGCGCAACCCTGCGATGTCACTGGATTATAGAACGATGTCGACGTCAAGAGCTAAACCTTCCCTACTACGATGGACGCCTTGCGTCATTCTTTATTGCGCATATGGCGGAACATCTGCATAATCCGATTCCTTCAATGCGTAGTGGACTTTTGCGAGATGGACTGACTTTTACAGTGAACGACTGACTTGGACATTTAAACCTAGGTATTGTATGGAAGCATGCCTGTCGCTAAATATACGCAATTCCAATTGTTACTAGATGATTTTGTTATTACGTTTTAAACTGGCTGCAAAATGATGGCGATCAATATGACAAGAGGCCCATGGGCCACATTGCTCACCTGAGTCACCTTAACGCATATTTAAGAAAAGTCCCCTATATACATACATGTATGCATAATACGATTCCCTTTGATGCCACGAAATCTGCTCGGTCAAAATGTAAACAACAAGCAAGAAATAAGCCTCCAAAGACAACGTGTCTACAACGTGATAATTCTATAAATGGAAAGAGGATAAACGTCATAGTCAAGCGATCTCCTTAAGTGGAAGTAAAATTCAAAATCACGCTCGAAACTTATAATCGACGTATTTTTGAACTGTAAATGCAAAAATATATGATTAGATATTTGTTTCATACCCTTTGTTAGACTCATTTTCCTACTAGATTTGACGACGGGTAATCCCATTTACTGTATTTCGACTAAGGACTCACGGCGGGTGTGACCAGTCAGCAGAGGATTACTGCTCCTCCATAGCACCTGATCCTGCGTTCGCTTTCGTCTGAGGTCCCTGTTGCCCTACATTCGATTTTGTATATGACATGTTTTTTGGATTATGATTGCGTTTAACACCATGTTAACTTCGCCTATTCGTATCACATGCATACTAATGATATGTTATTTTAGTACGCATACTTTTGTTAACAAAGAGGAAAAGACCATGTGTATACATTACAAAAGAATAATACGGTACTGCGCATGTTTACATACACATGTTGATCCCAAGCGACTCTGTTATTTTGATAGGTTGGTAATATTATAAATAATTAGAAACAAGTACTTTGTTCTTGTGATTTTTTTTACTTTCATTGTTGTAATTACGCATGATAGCATAAATTTATTAGATATATACATAGAACGAAATCTTGTAGATTTCATTTTTCGTAAAAATACAGATTGTGCTACGTATTTGCATTTTATGATATTGTTTAACGTGACCGGTTGCGGTAGCTCAGTGGTTAGAGTTTTCGCTTCGCAATCGGGAAGTCGTGAGTTAGAGCCCCTCAAACCTAAGCAAGAATCACCAGTCTTTCGGATTGCTCCTTCGCCAAACGCTCGGCATCTAGAAGCAAGAATCACCGGTCTTTCGGATGTGACCTTTAAAAAGTCTTAATCACGACAGACGTTGGCACACTAAAGAACCCTCACTGCTACGGCCCTGAACGCTAAACATAAATTTGTAGTACTTCACCTACAACTGGTGACATCTTAATATGAGTGAAAACCTCGACGGGACCTAAAGCAAACAAATCACCAACCAATCAATTGCTAAACGTCTCGTTTCAGTCATCTGGAGACGTCACCATTGCCGGTGAAGGATTGCAAAATTATCTTGATTAGGCACACGGAGTAATCCGTAGTCTTATTTGGTGTATAACGAGCTGCTCAACATGTGCTATGAAACACGTCAAACAGCATTTTACTCAATGGCAGGCCATAGTGGCAAATTAGATCATAGAATTTGCGAACTTGACTGTTGAGCCCCTACAACATCTTGTTTGTAAGTAGCCCGCCTCGATTCAAAAACTGGTTTTACGCAGAACATTTGAACTGTAAGAATTTTGATTTGAAAAGTATTCCGTCCTGGTGGGAATTCCTATGTAAATAAAAAGTACAATAGAAATACAAAACCCGAATTCAACTATGCGAACTACATTGCTTCAAGCCAGCAAACCTAACATGAACGCTAGCGCATTTCCTGAAGCATGCTAACGTTAAATTGTCTCAATTCGTACCGTCAGTCATGGATTTTCAAATATGAAATTTATTTAAGAACGTTGAGACAATTGAAATCTTCGTACATTGCATCGGTTTATCGCGTAATTCAATGTATATTGATATGACACGAAACATCTCCGTATATTATGATCGTGTCCAAGTCAGCCGTAAACTGTAAAAGTCAGTCCATCTCGCAAAAAGTCCAGTAGGGGCAAATGGAGGTCATACACGCTATCAAATTTGAAAAACTTTTTTGCACCCCTTTTATTTTTAGTAGCTGTATGGACATACATGTAATTCGTGATTGGATGTTTGAATTAAAAAAACAATGTATTATATCAAATAATGACATACATGATGCAACGTGATATTTTGTATATAAATGTATATAAAATTCCTTAACTCACAGACATATACATGTATAACAAAGATAAGCAACTCCAATGGCGGCATGTTTATACCACTTAAAATGTGTGACGGTCCCACCTATTGGTTTCATAGAGTAATGCTGATTAAAGTTTATAAATTTGAATCGAATGCAACAAGTTTAGAAATATTAATGATTTGATGATTAACAAATTTATTAGGCAAACTATTTCTCATCGTCGGAACCCACGGGTTTTCTCTCCGTTATACTGCGTTGAATGCAGTATATTTACATTTGTAACTGTTTTCTCCTACATAACACTATTACGAGCAATACGTATTAATACCTATATGGGGTCAACAGAGGTCACAGCTGTGCGTAAGAATATTTGATGAAAAGTAGGTTACCGGTACTACTTTTACTAAGCATTACAGAAGATGAAATCAAAACCACAAAATATTTTTAAATGATTTCATTCTTTTCCTGTCAGTGGACATTCATCAAAAATAAAAATATTTCTATAAAACACTGTCTTACTTATGTATGGATGGGATGTTCAGATGCATGACAAAAACCGGAGCTTCCTGGGCCGGGCCACAAACCACAAAGATATCATCCATACAGAGGATTTTACAGAGAATCGCTTCCTATTTCAAATGCGCTCCATCTTCGCCTGGTGTACTGAGGCAATGTGTGTGGTACAATCTTTCAATTCATTTCATTTCCCGTGGCTTAGAATTTCACCATCAGTCATTATTTTTTTACTTTCAAAAGGATGGCCTGGAATACGCAACGCTTCGTCATGAAACACAACAACAAAAATTCTAGGGTGAAATTGGATGTCATGAAGCTCCATCCGACAAACGAATTTATGAAATTCCAGGAAGTGATACATGTCCAATAAAAATGCTTCACCTGCTGGTGAGCAAAACAGATCCAAATGCTACACACCTCTTTAATATTAATTCATGCTACAAAGATGCACTCTCTCTTCCAGCTTTGCAAACATTGTGATACACTCTCTAGCGAAAAAGGTCCTTCTCTGGATTTATGTCCGATATTTGTAAGTCCTCAAAGTGTATCAAAACTTACACACCGCACTGTCTGCTCAATGGCCATATTACATCACTTATGGCGATGCATGATGCCAGTTTCCAGTCACGACAGATCATGTTTATGTCGCAGCATCGAAGCGAGGCGTCGTTGAAAACCTATAACAGAAATTTATCGACTCAACAGAAGCGTTCAGTGAGCTCATGTTTGTCAACAATAACAAATCCAGACCGTCACCTACCTTCGTCTGCTATGTCAGTTCTTTCAGGATATTCATCTTCGTCCTCTATCCTGTCTGTGAATGATTTGCCTACACCTGAAGACTGCCACCCTGTCCTTCATGTTCCCCCACCTCAGTCTTCTATTAACTCCGTAATGTCCACGAAATATCTCTCAAAATCAGTCTTCAACAACTCACTTCCTTCAAAATGACACGCATCACAATTGATTAGTGTAACGTTGCCGCACCGAAACTTCCTCAGAATTCAAATATCAGTTTTTCGCAAAATTAGACATAAGAGAAGAGTTTTCAATCATATACTTTTGAAGAAAGTTATATGTCTTTGTTTTATTACTTGCTTTTATCGTCCTATATATTTAAACAGCTCTTCATTTATGAACTTTGTGTTTTCGTCATTTTAAACGAAGCGTTTATGTAGGTCAACAATGCGAAATGTATGGAAACATGTTGCTAACACAATTCAGCAATGGTTATTGATCAAAAATGTAAATATAAGTAATAAGGTATCATTTTAAAATATTTATCGGGATATAAATACGGGCTGGTTTGTGATCAAATTTGATCACGTGACAAACCCGTATTTATATCACAACAAATATTTTAAAATGATACCTTATTTCTTAAATAACGGAGAGATAACCGGTGGGTTCCGACGATGACTATTTCCAAACAATTAGGCAAATCGTAAACATTTCCTGAAATCCCGCGGACTTTGGCGAGTTTGTGTCATAATCGCCTTTTGAAACACTTTGAAGTGAAGCATCCTCTAAATTATTGTATCTTGAATGTTTTTGCGATGATTTGGAAAGTTTGCAGTTTGTATTTTCATATTACGGGTGGTATACGCAATTAAATCAGTTATGCATTTTACCGAAACAATAGTGAAAGACTTTGAGAAGTTGCTTATCTCTGTTATAATAATTATATGTCTCTGCTTAACTACACTTTCTTTTTTCGGCTAGCATATATGCAATGTACATGTATATGTATGTTGATGTACACGAAACAAATAATTTGATTAATACAGCGTTGCTAGGTCTGAAGAGCAGAAAGTGAACGAGCTGATCATGAGTGACCACCATAATACTCTTACCTGTAGGACTGGAAACCTGATGGTGGACGCTGTGAGGGACAGGTGGAGTTGTGTATGAGTGACCACTAAGTCCATCTCTGTAAAGAAGAGAAGAGATTCACTGGAACTGAAGAAAAAAAAATACAATGCAGGACAATTCAAACAGAGTATGAGCAAGAATAAACTTACTAACGGCATTTAGGTAACCTTGGTGTGACAAAAAGTCTCGACCTAGAAAAAAAATGTGATATTGTTATATCATAGATATTTTTTCAGAAATATGAGAATGGGAAAAGTTACAGATAAACCTGAAATGGATTTTTCTCAAAATATTTCAGTCTTACCCTGAATAAGCCATTGTCCAGCCTTGTTCCAGGAGGGTGCGATCCTAGCCAGCAATGTGTAGTGTAGGCATGACTGAAACAGGGCTGATGTCACGGCCTGGGGCTCACTGGACTAAACATAATGACATTTAAAGCATAAATTTCAATTTTGAAAATACACCCGAGTATGAATGGCGACCCTATACGCTAGCATTATACAGGCCGGCTGGGGGTCAACATTCACCAACAAGAGGCCCATGGGCCACATC
>CAJDSM010032175.1:281-11315 GCA_903981925.1 Ostrea lurida
TTCCACAATTTAGCTTTTTTGTATAATTATTACAGCCATATGTTTATACAATATACTAGAACAGGAATTCCACCCCAAATCTCTCCAATATGTATTATAGCATGCTCTACAACTTCACAAACTTTATTTCGTGCTTCTCGCTTTCACACGATTGGACACGATGACGTCACATACAATGACGCGAAACCCCAGTGGGGAAAATTATGCAAATCTTGCTTTATTGCAGTTTCGATGTAAAAAACCATAAACACCCTTTTATTCGAAAAATAATTACTTTCACGATTTAAAACACAACATTTAAAAATATATTTTTTTAAAGAAATAAAAATTATGATTAAAAATCCATTAAGGACAAAAACCTTTACCCCAAATTT
Source organism: Ostrea lurida (assembly GCA_903981925.1). NCBI lineage: Eukaryota > Metazoa > Mollusca > Bivalvia > Ostreida > Ostreidae > Ostrea > Ostrea lurida. The sequence goes on from CAJDSM010032175.1 coordinate 656, forward strand.
ATGGCGCGACCCTACCCATCTGTGTCAAAATGCGCACTTTTTGAATTTTTAGCCGGGTACCCCGGCTATTAGGCATGACCTGCTTCTTGCGCGTAGTAATCCGGGAAGCGGCCCCAACAACCGTCAAAAATTAAACTTACACCTTTAGTCTTCTTTAATCAATTCATTAGTTTGTTTTGGATCTTTAATCCATGATAACATATAATTTCAAGCAAGTTTTGATTTTCAAAACAATTGAAGCGAAGGGATTGTAGTAGTGTAGCGGGACAGTTAAAGGAAAACTCTCTAGTGAGCTAGCGAGGCTTTCTGACCATGATGAAGAAGTTCTATCTTGATCACGCAAGTTAACGGCGAACGTGATAGCACCTCGATTGGGTGGACCACACATAAATTTCACTTTGAGAATTCTTCACTCTCTATGGAGATTCGCCATTGCCGGTGAAGGTTTTTTTTTTTATTTTCACATTTTATTCATTTTCAACCAATAAACAACAACGTATGGGGTAAACCTCCAACAGAGGCCCTCCATATATACCTCACGGGTGGCCAGAGGGCTCCCTGGATCGGTTTGAATAAAGATAGTATCTAGATAATAGTATAGATACAAAAAAGAATTATATAAAACATTTATGTTCAATTTGTTTTTAAAGATATACAAAAAAATTCTGGTGTTTCTTCATAATTTGGTCTGCTGATATAAAGATTGATTTGTAAAAAAAGATTGAAAGGTTGCAAAAATTAGGACCTATTGCCTTTTCAAGAGCAGAGATATCGGTTATCGAGCAACGCTTACTTGTGGACCACCGTTTTATTTATTTATTATTTTGTTGTTGTTGTTTTTTTTTTTTTTGTTTTTTTTGTTGTTGCTTTGGTTTGTTTGAATGTATTTATTTTTTGCTTGTTAGTTTTTTTTGTTGTTTTGCGTTTATTGGGGTTATTTTGGTTGGTTTTTTTCTAATACAGTACCCGGCTATCAGTACATTTTTAGTATTATGATTCTACTGAGACTAATCAAGTCCTTGCTGTTCTCCAGAAGAATGATTTTCATACACACTTTGATTTCCCTATTGTGATCCCATTCTAACCCCGCGCCATGATTATTTTGAACAACTTGATTTTACGCTCCGTTGAAGAAAGCTGCCACATTCAGTTTTGTATTGTTTCTACCCAATTGGTTCTTGCGATTTTTTTTAATTACCCTACTCTTCATTTATAACAATACCTATTTGATCCCCCTTACAAGTTGAGCATGGCATCATGAAATAGAAACACCCAACTTGGCAAATCCCTTGCTCACATGGATATATGTGTCATTTGGGATTACACTGGCTGCAGGAACTGTAGCTCTCTGAAACTTTTTTTGGGGTTCGATCTCTCTTGATCCGAACCCAAAAAAATTCAGAGAGCTACAGTTCTGCAGCTTAAGGAAAGGGGTAAAACTGTTGAAAAGTTTTCGACATTAGGCGACAAGTGATCAGGAAAGCACTCTTCACCCGGCGTTTGTGTGCATTATTTTAGAAATAAAATTTTATTTTCTTTCAACGTATCTTGTAGGATGCATTACTAGGTTAACATAGTGGTAAAGTTGAAAACATACTAGGTTAAATAGTTGGTAAACAAAGAGGTATTACATCCTATTTACCCCAGTATCACAGCCAAATTACCCGCGTGAGGTCCCATAGCCTGTCTTAGAGCGAATATACGGCGACTTATTGGGGTGAGCATCATGCTGTACGGAGGAGATGTTGATTGAATTTCCCCCAACCTGTAAAATAAATGCTGCACTTTCTATAAACTACTCCAAGGGTGCACTAGAGCAGAATCGATTCGCGTTTATAGTTGCGTAAACTTTCTACCAACATACTGTTTATATCAAACGATAAAAATTGCATTCAACTGTTTTGACTTGAACAGTACGACAGTTTCTTTAATGCTCACGGAAGGCGAAACGGGTGATTACTTGTAAACTCCTTCAAAGGCACTGCTCCCAATCTGGGTGCCCGAGAATTCCGTAATTGCCTTACTTTAATTATCTGAGACTATTGTTCGAGGGATTTATGGAGATAATCACGATTTGTTTCTATCACCGTCTCATGTGAAACATAATATTCAGACACTGAAAAACAGCGGTATTTCCAAAACAGACAGACAGGAAGGTAGCTGCAGTATAGAACTTATATACTAACCAAGGATACGATGTATTCACAGAGAAAGTGATACATTAAATCGTAGTATCTCAGTGGGAAATGTGCTTGAGACAACCATCTAACCGCCACGTGTACATCTGGAGAAAACCACTAAAGTATCAGCAACGGTAAAAGCAAGACAAGACTGGGGCTTTCAGTGGTTACAAAATCAATGTGTTGATGATATTTGTTGTTTTTGTCCCGTTGAAAATATATTCATTCCATATTGAAACGGTCGCCATTCCGGTGTCAAAGGGCTGCAAATTTAGGGACTATGCTTAGCACTTAGCTGTTTAGCAGTGAGGGTTTCTTTTGCAGCCACAACTGCTGCGACATGGGACCCTCCGTTTTAAAGGACCCTTGATTCCTCTTTCTAAATAACAAGCTCTTGGACGAAGCGAGCAATCACTACATATTTTAACGTCGAATTACTATTTAGTTTGACGTTACGAGCACCGGGACTCAACTCACGACTCCGATTCACGAGGCTAGAGCTTTATCACTGAGCCACCATGACCGGTCCAAAACCAACGTGAAAAGGTTATAATTGTAGATATGTTAGTTATCTAAGGATTCGATGAAGTGCCTTTTTGTGCTTTTAGTATTTTTATTTCCCTGGCGCACTCAATGTACAGTGCCAACCAAATAGATACTAGCATTCCACACATTTGCATCTAAAGTGGACCATTCCGGGTATATGGGAGTATCTCAATAACATTGGTGGTTTTAACAATACCAGCCAATATGTGTGCTAAAATGTTTACATTTTTATATCATCAAATATTTTCGTTGATTTCAGTCTTGTCTGAAATCAACCAATTAACGGAACATTTTAAATTATATTATATTCACCTGCACTGACTTATTACGTGAATTTATTAACATTTTGATTTCTCCAACTTTCGGGCCAAACAAAAAACTGGGTATTTTCAAGTTTTTGAACACAACATTAATATATTTGTGGTCACTCAATTGCACGCATTGTTCTTTCACTCACTAAACGGACTATCTCGCTCTTATGCTATATAAGAAAGCATGGCCTTACAGTATATCCAAAAACTGGAGAACCGAGCTCTATAAAAGATGACGGTAACAAATATCCTTTGTGTTTTTAAGGGGCTGGACACGTTTTGAGTAAAAAGGTTTCCATTTTAGATTTCTCTTTTTAATGTTTACCAATGCTCACTGTATGGTATTCTATATGGTCAGCAAAATTTGAAACACCAATTTGTTGAGTTGCAAGTTGAGATACAGCATTTCACAATTCTTCCGCTATGTAAACAAAGCCTCGACCATGTTTTTGTTTTACCTAGTATTGAATATGCTAGTAATATGTCACATTTAAAGGCAGACTTTTCCAAATGGACAAGTTCATCTGAACACAATTAAATTAGTTTCTAGTGGTTTTCTCAATCTAAATTTTGTTATAAACATGGTATTTTCTGTGAAGCAATCTTTAGTTAAATGTAAAAAAGGCTCGAGCCTTGTTTTACATTGCAAGAATTTGTAAGTGCTGTATCTCACTGAAACTCAACAAATGTGACGTTTCAAAATTTTGCTGGCCATTAGAAATACCATAAGTAAGCATTGGTAAACATTTTAAAAATGAAAAATTCAAAATCTAACCATTTTTTAAGCTCAAAACGTTGTCCATTGCCCCTTAGAGAAGGCCGGGTTCGGCGGTTTTACATTGTTCATTTGTAATTGTAAAACCGCGGTCTTCGAATCACTTTGAGTGTTGTTGGCAGTTTAGTTGATTTAATAGGTGTACCGTTTCGACGCGATAAATAGCGACCAATTAAAACCGCGTTAAACTTGGTGAATATTGTTACTTCTCAGGCTTGCTAAAGTGTCTTATTTACCGAAAAAATGTCGAAACCACTGTACATTATATGTCAAAATGATCCAACGCTTTAAGCTGTCCTACATCTGAATAAGAAGATATTTCTTGGACCAGAACGGTAAACTCCTATTTCTAAAAGCTTCATTGGACTACTGTAGAAATACACAGGGAAGACAACCTAGAAGAAGCTTGATGCAAAAAGAGTTTTGACCGGTTTTGAATGAACAAATGTTTAGATAGTAAATTATTACTAGGAAATGCAAATCGAATTATAGAAATTGCCAGTCGGTTAAACTGCCAAATCACTGTTAACGTATCAAAATATACATTATGTGGAATAGTTGATGGCTTGAATTTCAGTTTGGCTTCTGTTTATATTGCACAAAAATTACAATGCAACATGCACTCCAGTAATATTCTGTTTATGTTGAATTAGGAGCATTAAATGCAATAAGTGTGAGGAAAACGAAGAAAAAGAAAAAAAAAAAATATTCATATCTTCAAGAAAACCGTTCACCATCGTCAGATACGAATGTATAAATTTGCCATTTGCCCCCCCCCCCAAAAAAAAATATTTAAACCTGAAGAATAGCGAACTTTTCGTTTTATCGTTCTTGTGTCTCAATACCAGGCTGAGGTACCAGATAGTCTTCGAATTTCTAGAGGATAGACGAGCTTAACTGTTTTGATAAGATGTTATTACTTTAGTATAGGCAAGCATATTTGAGATACTACTGAGTACATGGTACATTGTACGTCAGTTCCGCTAAACAAAGTTTTTTGCAATTAATTTCTTTTTTTGAAATGTGTTCCAAGACGATGTGATTTTCGAAGGTGTGGTTGTTCAATGGCACATCGAGATGTAACCAAAGATGCATACTAAAACAGGCTTACCGTTCACAATAATATTGGCAATACTAGTACTCAACCGGTGATTTATATTTTCATTTACTCAGTATGTACAATTAAAGAAACACTGAAGGGTCTGGAGCAATGACATGGAGTGCAAACATTACTTAACACTGTCCCCACTGCCAATACCTAATTGTCTCCAAATTAACTTCTTAGGTTGCACAAAATCTCAAACAAATCACTAGTTCCGACCTTTTGAAAAGGATGGGGGAAATTAGTAATAAGATACAAATATACCTATTACATGTATTTACTAGTAGTTTTTTTCTTCTTTCGATTATCGATACGGGATTTTGCAACCGATTGCCAACGTTCCGACCAGTAACCTGGTTAACCGATTTTTAAAAAAATGCCACCCTATAACTACTTATTATGTACATGCTACGGCGGTTTAGGATTTTTCTGCAATTGCTAGCTGCTTTCATCAACCCACTTTTAAACCAACAAAGAAAGAATCGATGTGAAATAAATGAATCCGTCTAAAGTACAAGCTGATTATCGTTCAATCTGATATCAATTTTCAAATTACACGAGTGCGGTGTATTTAAAAAGGTGAATAACCCTGGAACACCAGATGTGGGATCAGGTGTCTAAAGAGGAGTAAAACATCCCCTTGACCGAGTTCCACCCGCCTTGATTCCCTATATCTTGACAGGTAAAACGAGTAAAACATATCGAAATACACTAATGATTCGCAATAGTTTCATTGACTTACATGAATTCAACAATTAGTTTTTCATATTTTTTGTATATTTGTGATCTGAAAATAACAATACCAAACTTGAATTGTTACAAAATATGATAGACAGTTGTGAACTTGAATATTGACTATCAACAGTTTAATTTCACCTTTTTCTTCATTGATGTACCACATGTTTGCTGACATGAAGAACTGTCAAATTTCACATGTATTAATCGTTCACTTGTTCAAGAGGCATCTCATCAATAGGGGCGACGTGTTGTAGCCTGAAAAAAGAAAATTAAAAAAGACGAGTATGAGGCGTTATCCCGGATAGATAATATTTACTTAGATACAATTTCTTGGTACATGTAGTTAATTTGATGTTAAAATGATAATAATGTTTTCTTTTGTGATTGGAAATGTTTACAGACCATGAATATAAATTGAAAAGGTGAAAATCAATTCTCATGAGATCCTTAACAGGAATATAAATTAAGAGTTGCAGGAAAACACAGACCCCTGATGGAAAGATGAGAGGTGGGAATTAAATAACCTAAGAGGCGCGTAAGGCATTCCCTGTCAACCGTCCACCCACCCGAAAGCCCTTTATCTTGATAAGGGTATAAACTAAGTAATCCGTTAGTCAAAATCATGTAGAAAGAACGCATAACAATTTGTATGAACACAAATCAGATGTAGCATCTTTTTTATAATTTATTTTTCTACAGTCTTTATTTCAGTTATAACACGGTGCATCATCTACTTTCTCAAAAGCGTGGGGCTTATGAGGAATCCGTGCATGACAGCTGCATTTTTAAAATTAATTACAAAAGTGGGCCCAATTACTCAGGGGATGTGAGGGTGGCATTCGCACCCGCTGTAAAAAGCAAAATGGTACTAAAGTCAGATTTCATCCATACGTTCATTGTGTCGCCTGCCTGCTCGTTAGCAGAGGCGACTTTAGTCGTCGGCGCGTCAAAATTTTCTATCAATTTTTCTCAAGAACCAACAGGCCAGCTTCCTTGAATTTATTTGGACAGAGCCATCAGTATTACACAACTGTATTCGTGTAATACGGCAGTTTCCAATTCTGCCAGCATGGAAACTTCCTTGTTTGGACGCAACTTTGAAATATTTTTTTGACATAGACCAAATTTCTGTCAATTTGTTCCTCAGGAACCTATACAGGCCAGGCTATCCTGATATTTGGCACAGAGCATCAGAATATGGGCAAATTTGCATCATGCAACGCAGTGTCCAATTATGCCGCATGGAAACTTCCTGTTTACGCAACTTGAAATATTTTGACATAGACAAATTTCTGTCACTTTTTCTCAGGAAACCACACAGGCAGCTTCCTGATATTTGCACACTGCATCAGTATAGATTGGTTGAATTATTGATCATTTGTTGTGTTTTCTTCCCGCGGAGAATATTTCACTTCATATTGAGACGTTCATTTTAGAAATTTTTCAATTGGACCAAATTTCTGTCACATTTTTCTCATGAGTCATTGAACCACCACAGACGACAGCTTCCTGTATTTTGGCACAGGCATTCAGTATGGAGAACTGTAGTTGTAACGCAGTCCAATCTGCCGCAGTAAACTCCTGTATTCTCAATAACTTTCCAGAAAATGCGTTATATTGCCGGTGAAGGGCTGCAAATTTAGACCTATGCTTAGCAACTTCATGGCTTTTAGCATGATGATGTATCTTTTGCGTGCCACACCATTCTGCGACCACGGACCCTCCGTCTTTTAACGGTCATATCCGAAAGACCCGTGATCTTACTTTCTAATGGCCGAGCTTCTTGGCGAAGGAGCAATACTACCTATTTTCACGTCTTAGGTTTGACGGGCCGAGTGCCGAGCGTACCGGGCTCGAAACGCACGACATCCCCGATCACGAGGGAGAGCGCATCAGCTTATACTGTCTTTATTTCAGATTAGGGAATCTCACTCAAAATGCATTCATTAACAATATCTCATCTTTCATCTAATCATCATGTTAGAATATGCATTGTTATTCTGGAAATATTGAACAGAACTGGTTCTGACAAGAAAAATTATAGTTGTATTACTCTTTTGCCATGATGAACTTTAATTGATGAAGTATTTTTTCAAATGAAAATAGAAGTAGGCAGCGCGAACATGTCTTCCTGAGACTTCCACTAAGTATATGTAGCTACATGTTATTTGCCAGCAACATATACATGTAACTATTCTCCTAAATCTAAAGAAAACTTGCTGAAGACCGTATTAATAGGTATCTTTTTTTATCCGCCGTCCTTTGTTGACTTGTACATCAAGCAGGCCCGTACACAGGAAGGGGGTGAGTGGGGGTTGCGTTAACCCCCCTCCAAAAACAAAATGCCATATAATACTGGATACGGTCCTGAAAAAGGAACCACTGTTTTTTGTACTCTACATTGGCATGTATGTTGTTATGACGTACATGTATAATATTAAGTACATCAAATTCAAGAAGTCATGGGCTGAGGGCGAATCACAGTAATCCTGATTATTGTCTTTACTGTGCTCTTCATGAAACTAGAAGAAACATCTTTTTTTCCCATCATTATGCCCCGAACACGTGGTGTCGGGCATATTGTTTTGCTCATTATTTCCTCTTCTTTAGTTGAGAAAATTTGTCCGCACTATTTATAAAAGGCTGATAGGGTCATAAAAGGGGTGCAATCAAACTTTTCCAAAATGGCTGGCCAAAAAATAAAAACCATCAAAATCAAGGTTATCGGATTCAACCAAATTTTTCTAGGGTAAATTGATTGGCCCTGAGCCCCATTTCCAAATCAAAAAAGGAAAAAAAAAAATTGGGCCGCCATTTGAAAATACCCACCATATACGAAATGTATCAATATGCATGGTACAAAATTTTTAAGTTTTTCCGATCTAATTAGGATCCCAAATCTATGTCTGACTCAATATAGTCTCTGTCAACATTTGGATATGGGGAGGAGTTCGGGGGCATTTGTGTTTGACATCCCAACACAGTTGATAACTTGTTACATTTTTGTTATTTTACTTATGCATAGATATAAAAATTATTTCCTTACCGGCATTTGTTTACAAGGATGTCGATCCCCTCGGGGAATAGCTGGTCGGCTTGATTACATAAATTTAGAACGTTGTTTACTTTTCCGGAGATCGCATTGAATGAATGTACCTTTCGACGCCCTGTCATAAATACCATAACAAGTAATTCTACTTTGTAACACGTAATGAGATTGGCTGAAAACAGATGAAGGAACATACATGTTTGTTATAATGTTAACATGGGGGCACATCCCTTGACAAACCCAAGACGGAACTACTTTTTTTTCAATCTTTGCATCGCAGTTACCAGTGCCGATATGTTGTTTCGTCTATACCAGCGTAAACTGCAGCAAATAGATTATATTATCGTCATACATTTAAGTCAAAATAGCTTAATTCCTTAAGGAAAGTGATTGAAATACGTGGGTAATTGAAAAATTAATCGGCCCATTGAATTTTTTTTATTTTTATATATTTTGTAGTTGAAAGTGTCTGTAACATATTTATGAAAGTATGAGGTATGATTTTCAGGGTCATTGTGACGCCTAGGTTGCCATAGCAACCCCCCGTTTCATCTTTTTGAAATAAATCATCATGGGTATTTTTTAAGGTGTTTAGAATTTAAATAAAGGCTGGAGTGTTTTTCATATCTTATATAGGATTAAAGGACAAAAGGTCTAGAGCTAATGCATAATGTTTATCAAAACCTCAATTTTATTGGTGAAATGAAAGAGTAATACGACTGCTTTTTAAGCAGTTTTGATATTTTGAAAAGCAATTTTTCGACAACATGAAGACCAATTTTCAGCCCCGGAGAGCTAATTGGACCATTTGAATTCTTTTTATTTTACATATACATGTAGCTATGTTAGCAATATTAATTGAATAAAAAGTATCCGGTTTGGGATAGTCAGGGTTCATAATGTTGGCTATGGAGCACTTTATCATACCCCCCCCCCCCCCCCCCCCCCCGGATACAAAATGCCAAGCGACGCGTCAACTCTGGTTTAAATGATTTTTTCCTTCTCATTCCAAATGTAAACTTGAAAATATGATTCCAAGACATAATATTATGTTTATTTAACATGTGGCTTGGAGACATATTTCATATTTTTTAATCCCCCCATATTTGAAGGGCATACATGTATGGTCCTGTCCGTTTCTCTTGTGAACATTTACATTGCTTAGAAAAGGCTCCCTATATTGTTTGTGCATTCCATTGTTGACAAAAGTTGTTTTCTGTATTGTATTGTTATTTTTTTTAAGTACAAACAGTTTTTAACTTTTGATCTTTGATTTTCTTTACAAACTAGAATTTTACTAACATCTCATGAACTATACATTGCAAGTTATGAGAGAGAAGAGAGGAGAGGAGAGAAGAGAGAGAGAGAGAGAGAGAGAGAACTGACCGGAGAGAGAGAGATGGAGAGAGGAGAGACGTGATGAGAGAGAGATGAGAGAGAGAGAGATCAATTGTTTTATAATAATACCAAACTTAAAAACAACGGCAGGGATTATATTTTAAGAAATAAAAATTATGATAAAAATCCATTAAAGACAAAACCTTTACCCCAAATTATGGCGCGACCCTACCCATCTGGTCAAAATGCGCACTTTGAATTTTTAGCCGGGTACCCCGGCTATAGGCATGACCTGCTCTGCGCGTAGTAATCCGGAAGCGGCCCCAACAACCGTCAAAATAAACTTACACTTTAGTCTTCTTAATCAATTCATTGTAGTTTGTTTTTGGATGTTAAATCCATGATAACTTTATAATTTCAAAGCAAGTTTTGATATTCAAAACAATTGAAAGCGAAAGGGATTTTGTAGTAGTGTAGCGGACAGTTTAAAGGAAACTCTCTAGTGAGCTAGCGAGGCTTTTCTGACCATGATGAAGAGTTTCTATCTTGATCACGCAAGTTAACGGCGAACGTGATTAGCACCTCGATTGGTGACCACCACATAAATTTCACTTGAGAATC
>CAJDSM010032183.1:350-12772 GCA_903981925.1 Ostrea lurida
ATTACGCAGTTGCGCAACTTGGCGTGTGGACAGCAATGCGGCACTGCCTGTATTGAAATTAGCCAATAGAAACTAGCATGCTAAATATGATAGACACGTAATTGGATACGACAGAGTAGACCAATCACGATAGTAATACTATAGAAAACTTCTCTGGTGCCCATCGTGGGCCGAACAACACCCTAGTTTAATTGTCATACCCAAGTGAATTATTGATTGTGAAATTTTCACAACTACATCAATTTAACAGGGAAAAAAATAGAACACAGGAGACATTTGTTTTGGGGACTGGTGTAATTTGTGGAGATCAGTGATCAAGGTAAGATAACACTTTAATATGATACATATCATGTACCTAATTAGAGACATGTCACTGATAGTCACGAGAATCTCCAGTGTAAGAATGATATAGTGTCAGTTTGTTTTGTTTTGTTTTGTTAAATCTAATGTATCAGCGTCCATATTGATGTTGGGAATTTCCTATCTAAAATATATATCAAAGTTGTTTTTTTTCTATACATACAAGGACGTTCTTTAATATCCACATTTTTGACGCAATGCGCTGATATTTAAATAGCGGTTAAAATTGCACTTTTATTTAAAACACACAGATTGGGAACATCAAATAGTTGCTCAGTGAAATGTTGTGCGGGTGGGCGGATATCTAGTACTGCCGACCTCGACATTTCCCCGGATTGCCGAATGGTTTTGTTTTCTACGATATTGAACAGCAAAATTCACTACGTTCTTGGGAATATCTTTAATCGTCTGACATATCGATATAAAAAATAAAAAAAACAAAACAAATGTCGGGTCGGAGTACTACGATATACCAAGCCCAACTCTAAGTTCATGTGGTAAATAACACAATACGTTGAGGAGCGGATATTCTTTACTGAATACTGATGTATATAAATAAGCGCCTGTAATATATGGTGAGTTTTATTTGGATGTTCATCTAACCGTAATATGAAAAGTAACTATATTAATTTTCGTATTTCTTCCCCTCATTTTTTGGTATTTTCTATCGTCGCATGTATGCAGGAAAGTAGAGAACATTTGAAGTACGGGCGATTCCTATTTTGTGTGTTCAGATACTCGCATCGATGGCATGGAAGCAGGTGTGATACTTTTTTTTTCTATCTAATGTTTTACATTTAAATAAGTAAGCGATTCACTTTAATTAAAAAGTTGAGACATGGGGATTTCTGTTCTTCCAAGTTGTGGTATTTTTCTAATTCTTTCTATTTTAGAAAATCCAACACTTGAGCGGAAGAAGTTTTCTGAGCTTGAAAAAAAATGGTATTTTGAGACTGAAATAAACCTCCAACAATGCCTAATTTCATGGTAAAATTGGTCACCGGCAGTAGTTCTTAGCTTATTTCTATTTATTGTTTTGTGTTTAGAAATAAAGGATTTTTATGAACACTCATGTAAGCCATTGGAATAAAATTAATTTATGCAATACACAACAAACTGATTCCGTTAAAGGGACCTTGGTTCAACGACTACTCTAGTTTGGAAACAAACAAATATTTTAGATTCTTCTCATTCTAAAATTATTTTCGGAAGTATGAAACCAAAATTTGGACTATTCTTCTGCAACAGAAATAAGCAATATTTTGTTGAATTAACCAATTCTGTGTCCATTATAAACAAAGAACTCAGTCTTTATATATAAACAATAGAGTTATGAAATGTTAAAATATGTAAATTTAAAACCTTATAATTTATAACATCAATAATTTAATTATGATTCAAACTGGCGTATTTAATCTACAGAATACTGCAATTACGATATTCATCCACAGATTTAATAGTTTAAAAACAAAAAACCATTTGTAAACACTAACCCTACGTGAACTTTTTTGATTTAACATAACAAATGATGCGATTCTGTACATAATTATACATTTGACACCTTCATTCTTTGCGAGCGGAATTTTTAAACACAGTACATATTTCAATTAGAAAAAAAATGTAAAATAAGAGGTTTGAATAAAATGTTGCCAGCCAATCCCATACTGTATCATAGTGTGAGTTAACGAACAATCAATATCCACAATCAATTCACATGTCACATAGATTTATAAAAATGGATTTACCAAGTTACGGAGCAAACACACGTTTAAGAACTAAGAAATGTCAGGAAAAAAATTCGTTATTTAAAGCTTTTTTTTCATCAAAGCCTTCAACTGCAACATTGCAGTCCACTTATTTACACTGAAACATGCGTTGTGGCCTTGTTTGACAAATGATAAAGTTCAGATTGTTGCTAATGGTTTTACCACGAATACATACTTTCATTCGCATGCATTAAGCTGCCGGTTAGGTAAGTGGATCCTTCATCCGCCTTAGGTCTGATTCGATGTCTAATACATCCATCGGGTCTTTGGATTTGTCTTGCAATCCAGTCGTCCGTGTTAGTCTTGTCATCACGGATTCGGATTTGTTGTAGATCCAATTGTCATTGTACATCAGGGTCTGTGATTGTGTTTGTACATCCAGGGGTTGTGATTGTCTTGTACATTTCCAGTTTTCTTGTACATCCAAGGGTCTGTGTTGTTTTTTCTTTTTGAGAATAAAAAATCCCCCCCGCCCAGGAGTTCTTGTTTGTCTTGTACCATCCAGTTTGTCTCATGTACATCCAGAGTGTCGTGTTTCTTGATGACAATTCCAGTATGTCTTGTACATCCCTGGACTGTTGTTTGTCTTGTACATCCAGATAATAACCGTGTTTGCATTGACATCCACTGGTGTCCGTGATATTTCTTGTATAATCAGGGGTCTTGTGTGTTGTCTTGTACATCCAGGCCGTCTGTGTTTCCTTGAAACATCCAGAGTATCTGATTGTCCAATTGAACATCCAGGTCTGTGTTTGTCTTGTACATCCAGGCGTCTGGTTTGTCTTGAACATCAGTGGTCATCGATGTTTTTGCATTTAACATGCGGGGGTCTGTGTTGTGTCTGTAAGTCCAGGCGGTCTGTCTTTGCACTTCAACATTCAAGGGATAGTGTTTAGTCATTTAACATCCAGGGGTCTGTGTTTGTCTTGAACACTCAGGAGGTGTTGTTTGTCTTGAACATGCAGCGGGTCTGTGGTTTCTTGGTAAAAATCCAGGATCTGGGTCTTGTCTGAACATCCAGGGGTATTGTTTGTCAATTAAATCCAGGTCTTCTGTAGTGTCTTTAACATGGCAGGGGTCTGTCTGGTATTCTTATAACATCCAGGGGCACGTGCTTTATCTTGAACATCAAGGAGTATGATGTCTGTCCTTTGAATCCAGGGGTCGTGTGTCTGAACATCCAGAAGGTTTGTGTTTCTGACATCCAGGCGTTTGTGTTATCCTTGAACATCAGGAGTCTGTGTTTGCCTATGTACATCAGGGGCGTCGTTTGTCTTTTACATACCAGGAGGTCTGTGATTTGTCATTGTAACATCAGAGGTATGTCATTTGTCTTAACATCCAGGGGTCCGTTATTTATCTTGACATCCAGGAGTTCTGTGTTTGCCACTGACATCCAGGGGTCTTGTTGTCTTGAACATCCAGGGGTCTGTGTTTGCTATGCTACATCACTGGCGGTCTGGTGGGTCTTGTAAATCCCAGGGGGTCTGTGTGTTGTCATTGAACAATCCAGGGTCCGTGTTTGTCTGTGTACATCCAGGGCTGTCTGAGTTTTTCTGGTATACATTCAGGTGGTCCGTGTTGTCTATTGTACATTCCAGGAAGTCTGTGTTTTTCTATGACATCTGGGGGGTCGTGTTTTGTCTTGTAAATCCAGGGGGGCGCTGTGTTGATTGTCTTGACATCCAGGTCCTGTTGTCACTTGACCATACCAGAGGTCCGTGTTTTTCCTATGTACCTCCAAGGGGGGTCCTGCTGTTTTGTCTTTACATCCAGGCGTTTCTGTGATTGTCTGTGTAAATCAGGGGATCTTGTGTGTTGCCGTTGTACATGTCAGGGTCCGTGATTTGTCTTATACATTCAGATCGTTCGTCATGTCCGCTCTTTTTCTGTGAAATCCATGGTAGTCCGCTGACTTGCGTTGAACATCCAGGTGTCCGTGTGTGTGTGTCGGTACATTCCAGGTCTTCCTGAGTTTTTCTTAATACATTCAGAAGGGTCTGTGTTTGTTTTGTACCTCCAGAGTTCTGTGTTTTTCTTGTACCATCTGGGAGTCTGTCGTTTGTCTGTGTACATCCAGGCTGACGTTCTGTGTTTGTCTTGTAATCCGAGGAAGTCTATGTTTTTCTCTTGTAATCTATCCTGGGGTCCTGTGTTTGTCTCTGCTATCATCCAGGGTCTTTGAGTTTTCTTCATACAAATTCAAGGGTCTGTGATTGTTTTCTGTACCACTCCAAGGAAGTCTGTGTTTTTCTTGTACAACCTTTTGTCTTGTACATCCAGGGGTCTGTGTTTGCCGTTTTCCGTTTGCAAGAATTAAAGAGGCATAGTCACGTTTTAAGCTACATTGTAAAAATGTAAAAATTTTCGATTTCCAATTGAAATGTTTACAATGCTCCTTTTAAGTATTTTTAATGGTCAGCAAAAAGTTGAATGTTATTTGTTGAGCTATATCAAAGAAGATTTTTTTTTCAAATTACAAGTTCATTCTAAACACAATTAAAAAGGTTTTAGTGTTTCTCACATCTCACTTTTTTTTAAACAGGGTATTTTCTGTGAAGCAATTTTATGTAAACAAATACAAGGCACGAGCCTTGTTTACAAAACAAAGAATTGTGAGCGCTATATCTTACTTTTAACTCAACATCTGACATTCAAATAATTTGCTGGACATTAGAAATAGCTTAGTTAAACATGTTAAACATAAAAAACAAAATCCTATATAAAATTTAGCTCAAAACGTGACCATGTCTCTTTAAGAGATTTACCTTTACTTGTTCATTAAACAGCGACGCGTTTCAGTCAGGCATATATCACAGGAATATTGGGTAATTTTTCGGGACAACTTTTCAGTTAATGTCTTCGTCGCCATAAACAACTTCATTTCCGGTATCCCAAGTAGAGAGATAACTTATCACTTTGAAAGTCGACTTTGACAAACAATTTATCTATTTAAATATTGTGATGTGATTATATCAAATATAGATATGCTAACGCAAAAAAGGTTTACATAATTTCATTAGATGAATTTAAAAGAAAGTCTGTGACTACCGGAAGTGACGTACGTTCATGGTGACCGGACACGCTGTGAAATGGTCGCAAAAAACTACCAAATATTTTGGATTATACGCGTCGATGAGGATTATTTATGGTAGATCAATGACATGCATATGTAGATATCGAACTTACTGGACCAGAAAACATTTCGGGGTGGGTGACGATATAAACAGAATTTCAGAGTCTGACTTACTTTAAATTGACGTTTTGATTTGATGGTATATCATAGAACGTCTACTATCATTATTACCGATAAAATTAACGGTTCCTGTGAATATATTGATTTTTTGCATTTAAAAATAGCAATGACATAGCGAAAAAAAAAACATATTCTGAGATTTATTTCTTAACTTGCGACTCGACACAATTCAAAGTTTTTGATTTTCAATACATGTTCATTTTCCAGAATTGTAAGAAACATGCAATTATCGACAAAGGGGTAAGTAATATAACAGTACTACATGATGTATATAACGGTTACTAATCTACTTAGCATACCTGCGTTTGTTTTAGGTAGATAAAGCTGGCAAACATTCAGTTTTAAGATGTAGATAAACATTTTCATTTGGACCAACCATATTGTCAATGTGAAATAGGAGTTTGGAGTGTGCAAACTTGTTTTTCCCATAGTGAAAGGGCAACGACCACTGGAAAATATTCAAAAGGTCATGTATTTGACAATGCCTTGCTCAGACCAGCTACTTGCCAGGACCCATGAGCCCACCTTCCCGAGAAATAAATACCAAATCCCCCGTTGACCCCCCCCCCCCCCCCCTTTGCACTGTCGTAAACAGCTGGATTGTGTTATTATGTACCCGAGGTTGCATAGAGATGACAGAAATGCCATTGAAGATTGTAGAAAATTGCTCCAGACGGCAAAGGTCTGATTTAATGTTTTTGGTAACCCTGATTCGGTGATGAGGCATAGTGACGCCAATAGTTGATTGATGAGACGACGGCAAAAGCTCGTCCTGGGCAATGACCTTGCAAGCAAAGTTTAGTAGTCCAATGAGGACTGCATTTCCGAAGCGTGACCTTTTTTTGTGCTACAAAAAATAATGTAATGAGGACTTTAATTGGTTAATTTTTCTGTTGGGAGTTGCATGGTCATATTAATGGTATCCAATTCAATACCTAAAAAAAGTAAGAATGTGTGTCGGCTCCACAGTTTTTTTCTTGCGCAATAGGGACACCGAGATCAGCACATACGGACTTGAAAAAACCTGAAGGGAGTGGTGAGGTGACTAGAGAACCAGGTGGGCCACAGAAACAAAAAGTCGTCCAAATAGTGAATGATAAACTGATTTAGTGCATATTTTTGAGTGAGCCAATGCAAAATTGAAGAAAACTTGTCAAATAGTCCGCACTAATAGAAGCCCCAAATGGGAGCATCTTGTCAAAATAGTATTTGATTTGAAGCCAAGCAACTCAAAATCCATTGGGGATACAGGGAGAAGCCTAAATGCAGATTTGATGTCGGTCTGGCTAAAATTGCCCCCTTCCCAGTTTTTGCAATAAATTGTGCTGCTTGATCGATGTTGCTATAATGCACAGTGCATGCATCAGAATCAATAAAATGATTAATCGATGCATTTTCAGGGTAGACAAATGGTGTATGAGTCGCATGTCGCCATCTTTTTCGGTACAAGCCTAAATGGAGAAACTTGCAAATTGGGGAATGGTGGGGAATCAAAGGGGCCACCAACACGTCTAAAGGACCTAAACACACTTCTTTATTAATTTTGTTTGCTAGCTATTGGTTAAATTAGAGATGAGAGACTACGGAGATTGGTGGACTCGCGTGGTGACCTAGGCCCCTTATACTGAAGTTTTAAAACCATTCAAGAAACCCTGTCGAATAAATTTACAATCCTTGTATCCATCTAAATGTTTGCATAAATTAAAATAGTTGATTGGTGTTGCTCCCAAAGAAAAAATGGAACCCCTATTTTGAGCATCTAAAACTTGGGTGGTTTCTCCGCACTTGCTGCAACCATGCTGGTATCTGCACCCAATTCGAGCATATTATTGGCAGACGTGGACATCGTAGGGTAATCGTCTGACACTGGGGGGTTACCATCCTCTGACACCGGGGGCAGCGTTGGCTTTTCTTGAGGTGGTCTCGCTAATGGCGGGTTCGCAAGAAGTGCTTTGTTTGCACCGCTTTCGTTTCGGGACGCTCTCGTCACGGGATGCGTTCGTACTGGTGGCATACCGGCGGATGATGTCGGATTATGAAAAAGGCAATGTGAATACGTCTGGCTAGTGGTGAACAGTCTGGCTAGTTCATGACCATGCGGGAAGAGGTCAACATCCGGTAAATTTTGTTAGATAATTCGACCCGGAGCTTAGTCGTGACGTTGTACCTCGGCATAGTAGCGAAGCCGAGTCTGTATTCATATAAACCGGGGGCACCCAGAAAAAACCGACCGGAAACCAAAACTGTGCTAAATTAATGGTTGACTATTTGATATAAAATCAATAATCTTGATTAATGTTACTCCACGTGGACTTTAAAAAAAATGACTCCGATTATTGGATTTATTGACTTCTCAGTCAACTTGCCGCTATCGATTCACGTCCCTTATAATTAAATTAAAGAACAATCTTAAGGTTTTTAAATTTCATCATATAATAAAACAATTATTGCTGCTTTATCGGTCAATACGATGATTTATACACCTTCGGGCTCGGTGTATATTGTACTTCTCAGGTGTCCAAATCATCGTGTTAACCGCCAAAACAGCAATAATTGTAAAATATTACCCATCATATAAACTAGACATTTTCAAAATATAAAGATTCCTTGTCGAAAAATAAAACACATTGAAATAACTTTAGGTTAAAAATCTTTTTTTAGTGTGGTTAATCATAGTTAATAAAATAAATGGGAATACTTACATAATGTATATTTGCATTTTAATTATTTACTAAATACAATGTGGCTAGATACGGGTTAGAGTAGGTATTCAACACTCCTCTTGCTTGCCGTAAGAGGCGACTAAATGCGGCGGTCCTTTGGTCCTTCGAATTCGTCAACTTTCCCTTTCTATGTAGTAATCTGCCGTGGTGTGGTATATCCCTCCCAAATTGATTCGATACGCAAGAGCATGCCATGCGTAACAGTGTATGAGGACTTTTTAAAGCAGGCCATCTACTAATAAAAAAAGTTGATGTTGCAGGGTTATCAAGAATCTCGTTTAAAATTCATTTTCGCATATCTACGGTCGCTATAATGATCTTGTTTGTCGATTACAAATTATCACTAAGTCATATGTGACTGATTTGTTTCATACCTTTTGTTAGACTGTCATTTGACAACGGATAATCCCTACCTTGTTTCGACTAAGGGCTCACGGCGGTGTGACCGGTCAGCAGAGAATGCTTACTCCTCCATGGCACCTGGTCCTGTCTTCGCTTTTGTCGGTGGTCCGTTTTGCCCTACACTAAGACTTTGCATTTATGTTTTTTGGGACTATGATTACGTTTAACACATTGTTTACTTCGCCAATTTATATACCATAAACCCTCCCTACTCAAAGGCCGTAAGCGCCGATCAGAGCCCTAAATTTTGCAGCCCTTCACCGCAATGGGTGACCTCTTCATATGAATGAAAAATTCTCGAGCGGGATGTAAAAACAATATACAATCAATTGTAGGTACAATGTACAATACTGGACTTATATGACCAGAGACACAGAATACCCGTGGGGTACGGGTTAGAATAGGTTCCCAGCATACCCTTGTGTAAGAGGCGACTAAATGGGGCGACCCTTCGGAATGAGACCGGAAAAAACGAGGTCCCATGTCACAGCAAGCGTGCACGATAAAGATCCCTCCCTGCTCAAAGGCCTGAGTGCGAGCATAGGCCTAAATTTGTAGCCTTCACCGGTAATGGTGACGTCTTCCATATGAGTGAAATATGCTCGAAAGGGACGTAAAACAGTAAATAATCAATCAATGAGACACAGAAATATTTGATCTAGTATAATATACATGTATATTAGATCTGGCAAAGTAATATAAGACAAAATATACAACCCGTTGTTAATATAGTATATTATCTCACTGCAAACTATCTACACCACTGTAACCTTGTATTTTTTTTTATGTAAAATGTCCACCCCCTACTGTAGTCCTTTCATAACTTTGGAATTCAGAATCTGTGAAAAATGGCATTTTCTCAATGTTCAAGGGGGTGTTTGTATATTCGATTGACAAATCTAAGATAACATATTTGATAAGAACTTACTTCTAATTGGATGAATAATTCCATTATTGCTCCTTTCATGTTTCTGCTTAATGTTTTTTTTTTTTTCATTTCATTTTATTCAGGTTAACATATCACAGAATGTCATGATCGTAAACTTAAATTCACAAACTGAAACTTGACATAAACTAATAGCACTATGCAATTGCATGTATAATAATTAAAAGAAGGTGGATAACATGACATATATGATATAATAACCTAAGGATAATCCATAAAAGCTGAACTCAGCTTATTTCCACTGAGGTCCCTACTACAAATAAATAAATAATCAAATAATAATATGTAATATTAAATAATGTACATAATACAAGACTAGTATTGAAATTTGGCAGGTTTTTATGAAATAAGTTGCATAATGCATTGAAAAAATGATATGTTTCGAACATATAATTCTAAAATGAAGACTAGGATTTAATTTCATAAAAAAAATGGATCCCTTGCCTTGAATTGGTGGCTAAAAACGACTTTACAGCCTTTTTAAAAACTTGTTTTTGCTGACAACTGTTTTGTCTCTAAAGGCAAAGTATTTCAATCTTTAATGGAATTATAATAAAAATATGAGGATCTTTGCTTTTTATCTTGGGTATGAAATAATTATTATTGGTAGCACCTCTAGTATATTTTTGTTTAGTATAAAACTTATCACAAAGGTACATGTTAGTTGGTGCAATTACTATGAAATATATTAAAACATGGTTCAATCATAACTGAGGGGCTCTTAACATGCAAAGTCTTTCACGCATGTACAACATTTTGACCTACTGGTTTCAGGAAAGAAAAAATAATCAACGTTTTATCCCATAATTATCTCCTCTCGGAAGGAATATCACCCATGTCCGAAATTACTAAAAAATTTTTATAACGGCGAGAAATTGAGCAGTGTGTATGATCCTAATTACGACGGAAAACATTCAAATCAACAATAAGAGGCCGTTTTAGTGAGCTAAGTGGCCAACCATGTACATTACTTCATTCATCAATTTAATATGTATGGTTACTGATCAGGGAAATAGGGAATAACTACCTTCTCATTTGTGATTGCGACCGTTAATTGCTGAATTTTAACGGTTGCAAACTGGAGTTTACCGGCGACGCGTTAGCGGAGGCCGGTAAAAGGATGTTTGCAACGCGTTAAATCAGCATTAACGGTCGAAATCACAAATGAGAAGGTAGTTATTTCCATTCTAATGCAATTTTGCTTTAATGTTTACATTTGTTTTGCTATTTTGTTTGAAATATTATGATTGACGTTATTGTTTTGCGTCCAGCATTATGACGTCACAATCGAAAGCTTCCCAATCTTGTTTATGTTTTTGCGTCACGGCATTATGACGTCACAATCGAATGCTTCCCATCTCGTTAACGCTCATTTAACCATCTCAAATCTCAGTGCATTTCCAATCAAAATACGTGTTACAAAACAATTGCATTAGAATGATTCTTTACGACGGAGAACAGTCAGAAATGACGTAAGAGGTTTTTTAGTGAGCTAAGTGGCCAACCGTACATACTTGTACTTCATCATCAATCTATGTATGTTTACTGATCAGGGGATGGCGTTGGCTTGGGAATTGCACCAGAATTAAATAGCATGACTACTGTCAAAGTAAATATTACTATCTCCATCACTAAAAATTCCATACGTTATAGGGTGCACCTATGTACATGACAGTGCGCTCTCCCAACCTACGTAAACAACGGGTCATAATAACAACTTCTCGATCTCGTACGTGTGAGTTGGCTAAAACGGATTATAACGGCACACGATTACAGAATATCATCCGTAGCTTTGCTTTCCCGTATACGAACAATGGTCAAGGGAGATCAATGGCATAGATTTAGAAATTACTGGACCAGAAAGCATTTCGTGATGGGTGACGATAAAAGCAACTTCAGAGTTATTTTAAATAGACGTTTTGAATAAAAATCCGTTTCATTCCTTTGTTTTTTTAATATGAATGGCATGGCATAGACCCCTACTATTATTATACAGACAAAATTACCGGTTTCTATGAATAGATCTGGTTGATTATTGATGTTTCTATGACTCTAAAAATAAGCAATGACATAGCGAAATAAACATGCGTACCTTTCGTATTCGACGATTGGTCTTAACTTGCAAACTTAACACCATGCAAAGGTTTTGATTTTCAATGCACGTTTATTTTTCAGAGTTGTAAAAACGTGCAATTATCAACAATGGGGTGAGTAATATAACAGAAATATAACGGTTACTATAATCAAATTACTACTTAGCAAAATGGCGTTTGTTTTAGCTAGATAAAGCTAGCAAACATTCAGTATTATAATTATGTACATGAACATTTTTATCCCAAGGGCATAAATAACCCCAATGGCAGAGACAACTTTCAATTCTCTATCATCATCGAGTCTTAAATCATCTCTTCAACAAACCCCACCTGGTAACCCTGCTTTTGTTGCGTTCGATGACAAGTATAGATGTGTAGTATGTAGTGGGATAGTGAGAGAGGCCGTTCAGACGCCTTGTGGTCATCGAGCGTGCGAGCAATGCATTTTCCAATTACTTCAGGGGATCCGAAGAAAGTGAAATGTCCTGCCGGTGAGGAGACGTGTAGTTTTCTGGTACTGAGCGAGGTTAGTAATCTATATATGTATGTATCAGTAAAGCTGATACATAAGATATCAATATAACATGTATCTTCTCCCATTTCTACCCTGAAAGGGGCATGGGCACGTTCTGAGCTAAAATTGTTCGAATTTTAGATTTCCATTTTTAATTTTTACAATGCTCACTTAGGGTATTTAATGGTCAGCAACATTGAACGTCATATTTGTTGAGTTACTAGTAAGATATCAGCACTTACAATTCATCGCTATGTAAACAAGGCTCGAGCCTTGTTTTGTTTACCTACATTGAATATGCTAGTATACGTTCCGTTTAAAGCAGAATTTTTCAATATTACAAGTTCATTCTGAACAAATTA
>CAJDSM010032189.1:934-21440 GCA_903981925.1 Ostrea lurida
GTCTCACTTTGTGTCAACTGACAAAAATGCGCTTCATGTAGGGCCAGTGGAAAATCTGGTTATTTCCCACGTGAAGATATATAGAGTCTTTTGTTTGGAGGTTTATACGCATGTATAATCACACACTGGTACTTTATTAGTATAAATAGTCTTAATCGAGACGCAAGTACCATTTACAAAATCCCATTGCGCGGATAAATTTGTTGACTACAGTTTTGGGTTACACAAACATATGTTTGATTATTGTAGGAACAATTTAAATTGCAGAAAAAGGAGGTGCAGAGATATTTCGTCCGACAGTATGATTTTGTTCTTTTCATGGGTTTTCTTAGAGAGTTTGAAGATTGCTCATTAGGTGGATAAATTTGTCACTCCGCACTTCGTATTGTCATTAATATATTAGTTTATCATTGTTTTTTAATGTCAGATATATCTTTTATTAAACAAATTTTATCTTTTTAACTTTCCAAGACTTATATTCCAGGCAATCTGTGTTGGTTGGGGAGTGCATGCTGAGAAACAGAATTACCCCGGCAATTCATTAACATACTGTGTTGCACTCCTGACAGCGTTTCATACATGGCAATTACGAATGGAAATTATGTGTAATTTGTTATTGGGCCGGATAGGAAAATTATATTCTACATTACTAATTTTCCTCACATATTATTAGGGGTACTTGGGTGGTCTGTTCATTTTAGCACTCAATTTTTTGGTTATTTTTCTTTGTTATAGATCAGATAAACATTTTCTTTGTTAAGTTTCAGAGCAGATGGGACATACTCAATATTTAAAAAACTATACACTCTACTACAATTTTCTTTTCAACTGAATATAACACCTTTTCTAGCAGAGTATGCGTGTAAAATAAATATTTTTAATTGGAGTTTTACATCTCGGGTTAACATATTATATTAAGATCTTTAATGATAAAAATCTAAATTAAAGAATTGTATTAAAAAAATGTGCACTGCCTGAGCGTGTGAAAAGAATAGCCCTGTGGGTAAAATACAACTTTTTTCTACCTATCCTTTTTACAAAATAGTCTTTCTTTTTAAATAGCCTGCCGATTTGTTTCTTCTTGAATAAAAAATAGAAGAGAAGAAAGGCATTATGATATTTAGTGATAAATGTTAGATTTTTCCAATGCGCGCCCGTCCTAAAAGCGGGAATAGTTGCTCACTTCCTGACCATGGAGACTGTCTTTGGGTGGGGTAGGCCTTATTAAATTGACTTTCCTAAAATGGGACATGGATCAGCCCAGCGATATTACTTTGTGTTTTATTCTTTTTATTTTGACAGAAGAGACTATGTTTTGCTTTGGGTGATGAAAAAGCTTAGTACTCTCCTGTTTGTAGTTCAATACTGCCCTATATACTATTATATGTTTTAACGGTAGTACCTTTAAGTTGTTCAGCAAATTTGGTCAATGAGATATGTCTTTTGTGGTTGCACATTCATCATGACATTTAGGTGTCTCTTTATCATATTTTTTGAACTGAACCAGTATTCATACGCCTAATAAATCTCCATCTTATAACCCTAGGAGGAGTTGATTTATCATTTATCTCCTTTTGAATTTGCGTCAAAGTAATATGTACGATTTTGAATGATTTCTTAAACATACAGTTATCTTCCACTTTTAAATATAGAAGTCGTGTTGTTAATTGTATAGACGTGATAATTTTTTAGGAAAAGAAGGATCAAATTTTTAATATGTCTTATCGAACAAGGAGCTTCTGTTTGCAACTCCTGAATCATTTTTGGCAATTGTATTTCTGCCGGTCATCCACCAACTCACAAGTCTTATTGCTACGGTTCGATGTATATCTCTATGGATCCTTTTGGCAAAGCATACATCATACCAATATGATGAACACAGAGATGTGATATACCTAAAATCATTCAAAACTGTTTATATTGTGAAATCGAGTGAGATTTAAATTGGTTAAAAATATTGCTTTGGCCTTACATTTATCTGTGCTTGAAAGGGCGACTCCGTCTATTTTTTGTCTATCACAACTCCTGCACGACATATCCAGGAAATGCACCAGTCTGAGATTTCGCTGCTGGTAGGGTCTTGCGCTAAGCTGTATTATAACGTATATTATAGTTGTCCTGCATTCTTCCTCATTCCTCACCTTACAGATTGTTTCTGAGCAGTACGACTATTCGCTTGGGTGATCTTTTTTCTCTGTGCAGCATCCTTCACGCCTTTTCTGCTCTGAGCAACGCTTTCGAATTTATGCTGTCGTCTCGTCCATGACCGTGGCATGTCCATGCGGCGTGGACAGCCGCTCTGACTGTTAGTCTTTGATCTGCCCGTGGCCAATTCAACAGTGTAGGCCTATTCGCACCTTGTTTTTCCCATTTTCACTTTAATAATTCCTGTCAGAGGTACATTGGTTTTGATTCTTAATGTTCGCCCAGATGTCTAGCATCCGTCTGGGATTTTTCTTAGGAGTTATTGCACGAATTTAATCGAAACAGTATTACTCCCGGTCGTATTCTCTACAACACTACTTGGATAATTTCTAGTTAACCTCGTACTTGACAATGTTGCCACCTTACATCCGATATAATAACAATTTTTTTGCTTTCCGCCCTCGTACATGTAAGTAGTCGATACTGACAGGTAGTTAAAAAATATGAGATATTTTGCTATACTTTGTTTCAGAGGGTCCAGAAACATCTCGCTTTTCTTGAAAGGTGCTGTAACCCGAATCATGAAATAAAAATATATGTAACGTCGTTTGTAGGCTCCCTATAAACAATGGTTCTCTAACAGGAGCGTTCATATGAATCAGCACACGTATATGTTAATTGCTGATCTGTCTCGCTTTGGAGATAGCATAATAAATTATTTAGCCATGTAAGTGAACCACCGGGGGTATATTTGATTCTGGCATTTGCGTTATATACTCTGGGTTAGTCTTTACTCCACCCGAGAATATTTTTCGACTTAATCATTATCGGAGACGCCTGGAAGCCAATCCTTTTGTCCGGTGATCAACAGGCTGTACACTATTTAATAGCGCAATATTGCTTCGCAATCAGAATGGCCAATTTGGAGCAGGGGCAGTTGCGGAGGCTTCCTCTCCCTCGCTGCGCGTGCCATCACTCCTTGCCTGTGGGTGACACGTGGGCTCGGTACGGTGTGTTCCGGTTCTCATCTGAATTGACCGACTTTCCGCCATATCGTAGTGCTTCTTTTCGACCGGCTCTTATGTATCAAGCGACGAAGTGGAATGCTGCGCGCGGCTATTTGCTATACCTCGCGGGTATCCCCAGGGTCCCCTGCCTAACGGGCGGCCCACCGAACTACTTAATATGTCCCTCCGGGGCTTTGCCTAAAGGGCCAACAATGGCTGACCCGTTGGCCTCCCTTGTTTAGTCGGCTGCCCCTGCTGCGTGCGTCTTCTTGTTTGCCGTTGTTTGATCAGCTCGGTCTGGGTTTCGCTTTTAGGCCGACTTCTTTCCTGTTCCCTCCCTTGCGCTGACAGTCGTATTCTTATTTTTCGTGCTGTCTTTTACTGCTACCTTTATTGTTGACGTTGGCCTAGTCTATGTTTTGTCGCCTGCCCCCCTCGTTCCCTTTCTCTTTCTGTATTTTGTCAGCTTCCCTTTGAACTTACTGCCTCCGTTCGCCCCGATCCCCCACTCCACTGTTTCCCTTGGCTCCCCGCTTTCTCACCCTTTCCTGGTTTTCCCTAAATGCTCGCTTCGCTGTTCCTGATCCCTGTCCCCCTTCTCTGCACACAGTCAGATCGTCCCAGTTCCTCCCTGTTCTCCCTGGCGCTGGGCAGCCGTCTGTGTTGCCACAAGTCCCGCGAGACAATACCCTGCTCATTGGTTAACAGCGATGTGGATGGACAAAGTCACTTTCCCTCGTTCACTTCTTTCTCTTTTCGCTCCAATTGTGTCACTGGAGGGCGCATTCGACAATGTTCACGGGTCTTCCACGTTAAAGCTGATCTCCCATTCATGCCGGACGGGCGGATAATTCTAGTATGCTTGCTGCCCGGATTCGCTATCGTCGTATCTCCGTACAACCTTGAGAGTTCTGTAATTTGTTTGTAAACGCAAAACGAAGGCTATCTAAATCCTGGTAAAAAATTTGAATTGGGCTGATCCCAATTCCAAATACGATATCGAAGAAAGCTTAATGTTAGGATTAAAGTGGAGGATTTGACTGGGTTGTAGAGTGTATATATCAAAGCAATAATTAGACCTCCACATACAGAATTAATTATGTTAGAATTAACTAAGGTAATAAATTGTAAATGATCAGTTATGAGTACTGGTAGTAAATGCAAAAATTTCACGTGATCAAAGTAGTTGAAAATTTATGGTACATTCTGATATGCGACAAGCATAAAAAGTAACGAGGTTCGGCTTATAATTTACGGAGTAAAAGTGATAACTCATTCTTAAATCCTTCTTATAGAGAAATAGATCCAAATCGGATGCCGGTAAACTATTTAATTATCAAATACGTGAATGAGCTTACTATGCTAGAGATGTTAGGTACGTAGATATTTCTCGGCTTTTTTCTGCTACGCGATGTTATGGATACGGAATGACTTCTGCTACGGCCACCTGATTAGGATACGGAATAACTAATCCGTGCGAGGCATGTTAGGAGACGAAATAACGACTCATTCTAGACTGTCACAACGTATATGGAACATTTTATGCAAAGAGTACTAATTTATTGTATGTGGTAACCACAACCGCCTCAGAGAACTGAAACAGTTGGAAATTAGCTACTAAGCCTCTTTCAACCGAAATACAAGCTTAACTCACTTTTAGAACTAGTACTCATGCACATATTACAAACCTGTAACACTAAGATTAGATTCAGTGTCTACATAGAAAGTTATCATCGTTTAAAAACAAAAATGATATGTGATCAGAGACACCTCTATTCATTGCACATGACACGAAACCCGTCTTAACTTCGTTCTTCCAACAATCTTGCGTTTCTTTAAAATACGATAACTTTACAATGTACCCTCGTCTTTAGTACCCACATAGTAAAACACAATCATTGACATCCTATCTAACAGTATTGTATCACAAAGAAGCCCCCGATAACCAGGCAATTCTCCACTCGGGCGTCCACAAGTCACAAGGACTAAGTGGAAGCAGGGATGTGAGGTGGGGCCCTCGCTTTGGTCCAGGGCTGGCGATTGTAATAGAGGGTCCATTGGACGAATTCCTGGAAAGGCTAATTGATAGGTTTCACTTCATATTATCCTTCGGTCTTGCGGACCACTTTAGGCCCCATGATAACCAGGACGGTCCCTAATCCACCTCACGTCCTTAGGGGGTCCGCAGCGGTGCCTTCCTCTCGGCTTACAAAGCTGAAGAGTTTGATTACAAGCAACTTCACACAGTTTGACAGAGTCGTGGGGAGGGGTTTGCACTGGTGCAACGCCCCAGTGTAAGCAAATCACACCTTACATCACCCACCTTCCCCCCTAGTTGTACACGCACCTTAAAATACAACCCACTGTCTATGAGTTAGTTCTGCATCCTACAAATGCAGTAAATCGGCCGTTACAAATGCTATATTTACAGTACCTTCTTGTGCCTATTCCTTCTTGATATCATTACCGGTCGCGCTGCGCTCAGTGGTAGAGCTCTCTGCCTCTGTGACTCACGGTCCATTTTCATACGCGTGCGTTCGACCCCCCACGTGCTCGGCAATTATGAATGCTGGGAGAAGACGTCTCTTTGTTCGGATAAAAGCGATTTAAAGCCAACGGGATGGTCCACTGTGTCGCAGGCAGCGCGTGTGTGTCACTGTCTCATAAAGAATCCCCTTCTAGGTACGCTAATACCGCAGGCCATCGAGTGCAAGCATAGGTCTATTAATTTGCAAGTGCTTTCCCACGCAATGTGACGTCATCTCAAACATCCCATCGCTACTTTCTTCAGTGGAAATATTCTTTGACGGACGATAAATACAAATTAAGCTATCATGTCAAAATCTTGATATCATTAGCTGCAGAACTTGACCTTTTCTCCGCATTTCTCTCCCATGCTGTATTTAGCGACACATGCCTCATGGTACTTTTGGAGAAAATTTTAGCACGATCATCGTAAATACATTAAGTTGCATTCTTTCCTTAAAGCTTCTTTTATGGAGGAAATTAAGCACGTACGAGCTACCGATTGACAACAGCTAGTAGCGAAGTTGGTCAACGAGGCTTAGTGGGAATCACAGATCGTCTTGTGCTCGCAGCTCAGAGTTCATCATAATTTGTCAATCAATGTTTACCAGAATTGACAAACTGTAACGACTGTCTACTAAAGCCCTAAAATGATTATCTGGTATTAGATCGATAAGTATGATGTGCATAGCTGGACCGTTACTAATGGACCATCACTCCCTCTCAATTATATGGTTGACTACTCAGTTACACTCGAACGAGCTAAATACACAAAGCTAGTATTCCTTACCAAATTTCACCCAAATAAGAGACTTCAACCCAATATTGTTGAAAATTTGTATTTTGTTTATTCTTCGTTTGTTTGACAGAATTCCCAATACAAATTACGTCTACGTGATATTCTCTGGAGCGGATGCTTCTAATACACTCCACAAAATGCATCGTTCCTTGTTTAAATATATATTAATTTCTGCTGTATTCTCATTATTATTTCCATTAAATATGACTTGTTTTGAAACAGATTATGGTATTTGCATTTTGATTTGTTTGCTGTGAGATACGTATAAGTCCCATTGAAGACGAGTCTTCTCTACTCTCTGAGAGAGTAGCAAGGGAAACAACCTCTACAAATGAAAGAAGCATCTTTTCAACAGAAAAACATCCTCGCGAATTCGAAGATGTTGTTTTCATTCGCATCTTAAAGTATGAAATGTGGACCTGATCGCCTATGCTGGCATTTAAGACCTTATAACAACAAGTGTAAAAGATTTACTCTATCAACAGATAGAGTTATTCACAGACCAGTGTGTCTCCGGTGACAGTCGATTAATATTCAGGAACACAGGAATCTGGAAGAAAGGTTTAGAATATATAACCTATCAGTTACGTGTTAACACACATGAAAGCAGCGTCTTCCCTTTGCTCTTTGTGAAAGAATATCTGACGACCAAAATCGTTTTCCCTCGCTATTGCTGGGAAGTTGAACTTCGAATGCTTTGGAGTCGTGTATTTATATATTCTTTCACATACGCCTGTCATATAGTGAGCTCTGCCGGAGTTTGGGCTCGAAGCACTTCCAACCCGCATCCTCACTGTTGATTTCAGTTGTTAATAATGTTTCCTTTGCATTGGTAACTTGAAATTCGGAGCCGTCTGTTTCTTTTGGAGAGCCAATCCCCGAACTATACGCCTTGCCCTCCGTCGCCTTTGTAAACAAGACTTGAGGACGCTTTTCTCCAACCTTTTTCGCGTTGCGGTGGGGCGAATCTGACAAATGAGGAAACGTTATTCCTGCGGACTCAGTTACGTTACAAATCGTCGTCTCATCTCTGATTTTGCTGCCTAGTAATGTCTTTATGTCCTTGCTCGTTGCCTGGGTAAATTACCATATTTTGCTGATCTGTCTATGGTTCAGCTCTGCTGAAGCACTATATTTTTAGCACCGGTCCTATTTCGAAATGAGATATTAATGGAAATAAATGATGATATCCGCCGATCAGGTGACGCAAACGATACTTAAAATTACTTGGCTGTGACGTAGTCCAGAATCCTTAATAGCCTCGTTGCAAAATAGACATGTTCTATACGTGTCTCTACTTCGTAGTTCCGTACCAAAAACAGAGTTGGGGCCAAAGTTGTTTAGAAGACTCCTATACACATTTGAAACAACCAACACAATTAATGAGCTTGTCGCATCTGATCATAGAGATCCCATACTTAAATCCATACGAATGCCCAGTCAATCTGTCAACAGCAATTCCCAAAAGGATAACAGTAGAAAGCTGCAATTTAACCGTAAGTCAGAAATCTTGACAGTTTGCAGATGATGGGAAAGTCATAAGAAATACATAGTGCATAACCAAAGGGCCATTTCGAACGCATGGTTACGATGCCAATTCACGAGGTCTATAACCAGTCCATATACCTAAAGATGAAAAAGCGAATGGAGGGTTTTCTTTTTTATTTTCCATTTGATTTTGAAGACGTAACACACCCCAGGTGCGTTCCCAACCATCCCAACAAATGATATAAAACACTGACGTAAATATAAAGTCGGTAGAATTGTGTCAACCAAAATGCTGGTTATTTGTACATGTCCTGTCTTTTACTTGCAACATCGTTGAAGATGTACCGTCAACATTTAACGTGGGAGAACGTTTTTGTGTGTGTCCTGTCGTAACCTTTAAAACGGGGTTATAATATCCACGAGCCGTTCGAAGAAAGTACTATACCTCTTCCATATAATTGTGCTACCTCCATATTCACTCTCGGCTTCGCAATTGTATCTGTAAGCAAGAATTGATCATGGACAGTAAGACATATGGTATCAACCCAAGTCAATTACCGTAGTACTAATATACATTGATAGATTTGCATGTTACGTCTCAGATTCCCAAAGTAGTGATAATGTATAATCCAAATTAATTATATACGATGTTTACCCATTGCTGATTATAGGCGTTTTTGTGCAAATTTAGGTTAAAATTACCAGGTGGTCGACTAGGTATTCTGTATGGAATGTAGAAATTGGAACACGCACCTGCATTACGTCACAGTCAACAATGACACGGTAATTTTGCAATTCCCTATTAATATTGCAATTACTTTTTCTTTGTTTCCAATTATTTTTATTTTTCACAAATTGATTGAAATCCTTTAACATTTTTTTAATTCAGATAATTACAGAGGTAATTTTTCATTTATGTACTGAACATTAATTTGGATCAGAAGCAATTTACTGCGAAATTTCAAACAGACGTATGCAAGAATTCAATCGATTAATATGGATAACAAAGTGAAGTAAAATAAGTGCATGGAGGGGGCAAGTGATGAATCTTGTAACTGGGAAAACCGTGCTATATAATCAATTCACACGTTGTAAATGGGAATTAATTTGCTTCTGGCAAAGTGTTTTAATTGTGATCCTTGCAAGGTCAAATTACATACAGAGCAAATGCATTTTTGTATAAATCAATCTATTTTGAGAAAGCATTTCTTTGTGAGCTGCCAGTTGGAACGGGTTTTTTCTTGCTTTTCTGTCTTTGCCTTAATATCAAGATGTTTAAAGTTTTCGCTAGAAAAAATATCTGGAGAATAAACTTTTATGAACAATAAGATTTTGTTAGTTATGAATTACTATATCCTTATATTGGTAAAAGAACAAGTTGTCAAAGTGGGAAACTGAACACCCCTATATGGCTTGCTAAGATTTAATGAATATCTAATATTGAATGATGATATTCTTAACGCCAAATTTACACAACCATTAGAGTGATACTGGTTATATTAGAAGTAACAATCGGTGACAGCAGAGACTTTGCATTATGATACTCTTGCAGATTTGTACCTATAATGTATTTGCTGTAGTTGAAGCCAGGGAGATTAGCATTCCAATCGACTTTACCTAATCAGGTTTATTATTGATCATTTACTTAACTGGGTACATTTATTTACAGGCATAAACATCAGGAAAATTAAGAGAGCTTAATAAGAAATAATTTCGGCTGCTAATATACGGATGAACTGACACAAAACATGCCACAAGGAAATGAAGAGGCGGTACTTCAAATTTCCAGATAAAGTCCCTCCTGCTATTCATGGTTGACAATTGTATCGGGAAGAATCATTAACTCCGCCAGTGTCCGTTTCCCGAGTACTTCCGTGTGAAGTTTGTCTATGAACGCTGATCCACACAAAGACGAACAAAAAGATGATCAGTGGAGTTATACGACACTTCTTTCCTCCTACATCCTCGCGAAGGCAGCCTTGCAGTACGTCAGCTCTATCAATGAAATTCTGAATCGATAAATTAATGCAGACTAATGGACTCTTCAGATTCTGATGATAAATTTCCAATTTGATGGCTATAAAACGACTGGAGACGCAACAATTGGATTCGGGGTATTACTTGGAATTTTCTACGAATTGTCATTTTCTTGCCAAGTATCCTTTGAAGTCGGCGCGGCATCTCGACTACGGAACTTTTTGGGGTGTTGTATAACTATTATTAGAGTTTTAGAGAGTGTCATCACTGTCAACTAGCAGACTTTTTCCTCTGGCTTCGGATAATCATGTTTTGTTTCGAGAGGGCCCGATGGTTCACACGGGGAATTACCTAGTTGCATTAGACACAATAAACTTGTCATCAAGTGAATACATACGCAAAGAGTGAGAAGCCCCTGAAAAGTCCGAGTAATGCCCAGATTTATAGAATTCTGGTTAACAAACTTCATTTCTTTCATTGTATCAATAACTATCTGTCTGCAATTATCTGTTGCGTGCACCATTTGCTGCAACATAACGCAAATTCAAAAAAGCCATTGATTTTTTGCGACAGATTCATCTTTTTTGGAATTGCTTTTCAGCGTGGGTATCTTCAGGCCTCACCTCTCGTTATTGACATCGGGTGAGGGTATTGCGATATTCCCCTGACTTAACGGCAGGGATGAGGATTTGAATCGCCATCGTGTGAAAGATGATTAATTGCTTCGATATGCAATATCATCTTTGTTCTGGCTTGCGGAAGGACTTCACCGCAGGAATTACGATAATGGCACACTGCTCATGCAATATATTATATTTCTTGAGATAAAAATTTTAATTTTCAATATGCAGTTGTCCCAAGCATCATGTTATAATTCTTATAATGTTCCTAATTACCAAAGTTACCATGGACGCCGCAATAGTAACAACCGTTCATCCCCTGATGTGTGTAAAGAGGTTATTCGGCCAGCTCTCTCTCATCTCTCTCTCGTCTCTCTATCACTCGGTTCCTCGTCCTTCTCTCTCACTCATCTTCCTCTCTCTTCGGCAATCTCTCTCTCGAGAGTATAAGACCTAAAATACATACAATCACTAGTTGTAGCAATGAAATAATGCGGATAGCACTAGAATCGCATGCGATACTTGAAATGATCATATCTGAACTGCATGATTTTCTGCACATGGTGAATTTTGGCGTTAATTAATGTAAACATTATTTGTTTTATGGGTTTGCACCATATCTCAACTGACCTTACCCGAACTATCTGGCCGGGTTTTGCCTTCCCATTTATTTTGCTACTACTTTCACTGGTTCCATTGTATATTGCCATAAACTAGTAATGCTCGATTTAGCTTTCCCATCCTCGATATTGCGAATGACGCTGCCCGTGCTTTTTGTCAATAAGGGAACATGGACACGTTATGTCATACATTAGACATTGATTGTCTTGTAGTAAATTATACCGTTTGCCATAATAAAACATTTGTGATTGTGGAGTAACACTATGAAATCGTGTTCTTGCATAATCACTGTGTTGTCAGCCACATACACTTGTCCACATCTCTGACAAAAAAACCTGCCTTTAGGAACGTATAGATCTAGCATATTCAATATATGTAAAACAAAAAACATGCACGGGCTTTGTTTACAATAGCAAAGATGGAAGTACATTGTATCTCACTTGTAACTCAACAAATGACGTTCAAAATTTTTGCTGACCATTAGAAATAAACATAATTAAGGATTTGAAACATAAAGAAGCAAAAAATATATAAATTTAGCTCAAATACGTGCCAGATCCCCTTTAATGCAAAAAGCTCGTCTTTGTGTTATTAAGGCATGTGTAAGATGGTGAATGGTCTGAACCAGGGTTAATAATTGGACTTTTTGAGTGCATCACCTGGAGACAACAAGCAGGACTTGGCCCAGTGGTTTCTTGGGTACCTGTAAGTGCGAAATCGAACAAGAACGAAACGAATCTAACGGAAACGAATCTGCACGAAACGACAACGACCACTGAAACGAAACGAAAAACCTACCGGAACGAAACCAAAGCAGCTGAAGCAAAAAGAAACAGACCAATTTGTACAACCAAGCTATATGTATATAATATCAATAAAATGATAATTAACCATCTCCAGACCCTGTGAAAGGTGCCACATAAAGATGAACGATTAGGGTTGACTGATGGGATCCATTTATTTACAATCAAATATTGTAGGAAAGAAACCGTGTCTGGGAAAGTAAAATATACAGAAACACGTCAAATCATAAAAGGGGGGGGGGCGGGGGGGGGGGGTGGGGGCAAAGACAAAGAAAAATCTTAAGTTAGGACTTAGATCATAAACGGCGGCAATGAGTTTCAGAAATTAATTGCAGATGAGGTTGGGTTGGGTTGGGTGGTTTTATAGGTCGGACGTCAGGGAAAAATCGAAGAAACGGAGTAGATTTCTTGCTCTGAAGACAAATGCATATTGTTTTTACTAAGTATAGACTAATGTGAATTGGCGCAAAAGTTTTATAAATATAGTATTTAACTAAAACGTTGGAAAAGAAAATCCGATTTGAGAAATATTTTCTTCGAGTTTTCCCTGACGTCCGACCTATAACAACCCAACCCAACCCACCCAACCCCCTCCCATCTGCAATTTCTGAAACTCATTGCCGCCGTTATGATTTAAGTTAACTTAAGATTTTTGCTTTGTGCTTTGCCCCCCCCCCCCCCCCCCCCCCCCCCCCTTTATGATTTGCACGTGTTTCTGTATATTTTACTTTCCCCAGACACCGGTTTCTTCCTACAATATTTGATTGTAAATAAATGGATCCCATCAGTCAACCCTAATCGATTTCATCTTTATGTGGCACCTTTCACAGGGATCTGAGATGCTCGTCTATATTATCATTTATTGATATTATAATCAAATATAAGCTTGGTTGTACAAATTGGTCTGTTTCTTTTTGCTTCAGCATAGACTTTGGTTTCGTTTCGGTAGGTTTCGTTTCGTTTCAGTGGTTTCGTTTCGTTTCGGTGGATTTCGTTTCGGTAGATTTCGTTTCGTTTCTATTTCGTTTCGCACTTTACAGGTACCCAAGAACCACTGGGCCAAAGTCCTGCTTGTTGTCTCCAGAGTGATGCACTCAAAAGTCAATTATAACCCTGGTTCAGACCATT
This sequence comes from Ostrea lurida, assembly GCA_903981925.1. Lineage (NCBI taxonomy): Eukaryota > Metazoa > Mollusca > Bivalvia > Ostreida > Ostreidae > Ostrea > Ostrea lurida. Next base: position 14,049 of record CAJDSM010032189.1, read on the forward strand.
CCACCTTCTAACATGCCTATAACACAAAGACGAGCTTTTGCATTAAAGGGGCATGGGCACGTTTTGAGCTAAATTTTATATTTGCATTCTTATATGTTTTCAAATCCTTAATTATGTTATTTCTAATGGTCAGCAAAAATTGAACTCATTTGTTGAGTTACAAGTGAGATACATGTACTTCCAATTCTTTGCTATGTAAACAAAGCCCGTGCCATGTTTTGTTTACATATATTGAATATGCTAGTATACGTTCCGTTTAAAGCAGTTTTTTCAATTACAAGTTTATTCTGAACACAGTTAAACAGTTTCTAGTGTTACTCACATCACATTTTATTTCAAATAAATTTCTGAGAATCAATTTCTATGTAAACATAAACGTGTCCATGTCCCTTTAAAGCGGGTCATCGCTTTAGAGAGCTAAATGAGATTTCAGTTTTTGGTATACAGAATGTAGCAATAAATGCGGAACCGCAATATTTAAGTCAGTTGAGATATGGCAAAACACAAAATATTTACTTTAAAGCCAAAATTCCCATGCAAAATCTGTCGAATGTCATTCAATATTGAAGAAATCAACAGTATACGATATTTATTGCTACAAATTTATGTATTTAGAGTTTCTTTTATCTGAGAGAGAGAGAGAGAGAGAGAGAGAGAGAGAGAGAGAGAGCTGGCAGATACCCTCTTCCACCTCAGCTGAAGGTTGTTCTCGCGTCCATGGTAACTGGTAAAGGACATTATAAGAATTATACATGATAGTGACACTGCATTTGAAATAAATTTTATTCAAAAATTAAGATATTGCAGTGCCAATGTATTCTGCTCTGATTGAAGGTATATTGACTATCGAAGCAATTATAATCTTTCACACGATGGCGATCAAATCCTCACCTCGTTAGTCAGTATCGCATACTACACTTGTCATTGAGAAAGGAAATACCCAATGAAGCAACCAAAAAAATATCGCAAAAAGCCAATGCTTTTTGAATTTCGTTTTCAAGCAAAGTGAGCAAGATATTGCGCCAGAAGTTATTGATACAATAAAGAAATGAAGTTTAACCAGATCTATAAATCTGGGATTACTCGGACTTCAGGGCTCACTCTTGGTATGTATTCCTTATGACAATGTTTATTGTTAATGCAACTGATTCCCACGTGAACCATCGCCCTCTCGAAACAAAATGTTCCGAAGCAGGGAAACAGTCTGTGTTTGCGTGATGACATAAAATCTAATATTAGTACCAAAAAATCGTAGTCGAGGAGAAATTACAAGGATTCTGCAAGAATGAAAATTCGTAGAAACCAAGTAATACCCCGATCAATTGTGCGCCCAGTGTTTAAGCATCAAATTGGAATTTATATCAGAATCTGAGAGTCCATAGTCTGCATAATTTATCGTTCAGAATTTCATTGATGACTGACGTGCAAGGTCCCGCGATGTAGGAGGTAGTGCGTATATACTGTCTTTTTGTTCGTTTGGACACGTTATGAAAAGCTCACACGGATACTGCGGAATGGAGTAGATCTTCACGATACATTCAAATGATGGGGACTTTATCCTGGAAATTAAGGTATGACTCTTCATTTCCTTGTGGCTGTTTTGGAGTTTCATCGTGTATTTAGAGGGCCTGAAATATTTCTGTATTTAAGCTTTTAATTTTAATGTGTTTTGCAAAATGTACAGAGTAATATAAGTAATAAACCTATGTAGTCATGTGCTATCTCCTGGCTTCAAACAGCAATCATATAGATCAGCAAGAGTTTCATAACAATTTACGCTGCCGATTGTTATTTTATTACCATATCATTAATGGGGTTTGTTTAATATGCGTAAATTCTCTTCAGTTGATATATAATCTGGTGTCAGTTTTCCCACTTTGACAACGTTGTCTTTTACCAATATAAGGAATAAATTCTACACTAACAAAATCATTTTGTTCATAAAAAGTTTATTCTCCAGATATTTTTTTCTGCGAAAAACTTTTAAACATCTTGAATATTAGAAGAACAGAAAAGAAAGAAAAAACCCGTCCAACTGTGCAGTCACAAAGAAATGCTTTTCAAAATAAGATTGATTTTATACAAAATGCATTCTCTGTATGTAATTTGACCTGCAAGGATTCACAATTAAACACTTTAGCCAGAAGCAAATAATTCCCATTTACACGTTGAAATTATATAGCACGTTTTCCCAGTTAACAAGATCATTCACTCTCCCCCTCCAGCAATATTTTACTTCACTTTGTTATCCATATTAATCGATGAATTCTTGCATACGTGCTGTTTGAATTTTCGCAGAATTGCTGATCCAAATCTAATGTTCAGTCATAAAGAAAATATACCTCTGTAATTATCGAATTAAAAAAATGTAAAGGATTTCAATCAATTTGTGAAAATAAAATAATGGAAACAAAGAAAAAGTAATGAATTATTAAGGGGAATTGCAATTTACCGTGTCTTGTTGCGTGACGTAATGCAGGTGCGTGTTCAATCTTCTACATTCCATACAAATCCTAGTCGACCCTGGTAATTTAATAAATTTGCAAAAACAGCTTATCAGGGTAACATGTATATAATTATTGATATACACTACACTACTTGGACTTGAGAGTACATGCATCTATAATTTGATTAGTACACGGTAATTGACTTGGGGTATATTTCTGTCAGTGTTCAACTTTTGCTTACAGATAAAATTGGCGGAGTGAATTGGAGTGCACAAAATATGGAAGGTATGTACTTGAACGGCTCGTGGAATTATACCGTTTTAAGTTCGACACACACAAAAACGTTCTCCCCGTTAAATGTGACGTCATCTTCACGTTCAAGTAGAGACAGGATTTACAATAACCACATTTTGGTGACACAATTCTTACCGACTTTAATTTACGTCAGTGTTTTATTCATTGTTGGAGTGGTTGGGAACGCCCTGGTGTGTTACGTCTTCAAAATCAAATGGAAAATAAAAAAGAAACCCTCCACGCTGTTCATTCTGGTATTGGCTGGTTATGACCTCGTGAATTGCATCGTAACCATGCCGTTCGAAATGGCCCTGGTATGCAACTATGTATCCTTTGACTTTCCCATCATCTGCAAACTGTCAAGATTTCTGACTTACGGCTTAAATGCAGCTTCTACTGTTATCCTTTTGGGAATTGCTGTTGACAGATTGCTGGGCATTCGTTATGGATTTAAGTTGGGATCTTTGACAATGCGACAAGCTCGATTAATTGTTGGTTTTTCAATGTTTATAGGAGTTTTAACAACTTGGCCAACTCTGTTTTTGTACGGAACGTACGAAGAGAACACGTATAGAACATGTTATTTTGCAACGGAGTTTAAGGATTCTGGCTACGTCACAGCCCAAGTAATTTTTAGTATCGTTGCGTCACTGATCGGCGATATCATCTTTATTTCCATATATTCATTGATAGGATATACAATATGTCAGCAGCGGAACAAGACAGTCAAAAGTAATGACCCAGGCACGGAAAGGACTAAGATTTGCAGCAAATCAGAAAACGACATTTGTAACCTAACTGATCAATCGCAAATTTCTATTGATTGCACCCAAGAAAATGGAAAAAGCTCCTCAAGCTTGTTTAACAAAGGCGACGGACAAGGGTATAGTTCATTTTCCAAGACAGATCTGTTTCTTCAGCAAGGAAACAAACCTGAATCACGTGACCGGTCTGGAAGTGAAGCCATCGGAAGTCTTATGACGCTATTAAAGATTAATCACGACTCTCAAAAGCATCGAAGTTCAACTTTCAGCAATAGCGAGGGAAAACGATTTGGTCCGTCTTTCAAAGCAAGGAAGACCACTTTCATGTTGTTTACCGTAACGATAGTATATATTCTAACCTTTCTTCCATTCTGTGTTCTGAATATTATCGACCTTCACCGGAGACACCTGTCTATGAATAATCTATCTGTGATAGAGTTAAATCTTTACCACTTGTTGTTTAGGTCTTACATGCTCAGCATGGCCGTCAATCCAATCATATTTAGCTTCCTGAACAAACATTTTCGATCGGAATGTTTTTCTCTGTTGAAAGATGCTCTTCTTTGTATTGTTTCATGCTTCTATTCTCGAGATAAGAAATCGTCTTCATGATATACGTATCTCAGAACAATATGCATGTACCTATTGTTTCAAACAGTCATATTTTGCATATATGAAAATACAGCAGAAATTATATTAATTTACAAGGAACATGCATTTTTTAGGTTTGAACGTCCCGAATACCTACATGTAATGTATTGGATATTCTTTACAACCAATAACAAGATGTCACAATATTTGAATTATTTTTGTGTAATACTGCTTTGTATTGCTGTTTTGTACTGATATAAAATATTTGAAATATAATAGTAACTCCACTATCATTTCTATCGATCTAATACATAATCTGTTGGGCTTGTAGACGCGTGTCAATTCTTAAACATGCTTGAACAAATTAAGATGACTCTGGCTGCAGCACAAGACGATGGATTCCGATAAGCCTCGTTGAAATCGCTCATTAGCTGTTTCAATCGGTGTCGTGCTTATTTCCTCCCTTAAAAGAAGCTTTAAGGAAAGAATGCAACTTAATGTATTTACATATCGTGCTACAATTTTCTCAGTACCATGACATTTGTACTACGATGGGGGAGGTCAAGTGCACTAATGATATCAAGATTGATTGATTGATTATTTGTTGTTTTTCGTCCCGTCAAGAATATTTCACTCATGTTGAGACGTCACCATTGCCGGTGAAGGGCTGCAAATTTAGACCTATGCTTAGCACTCATGGCTTTTAGCAGTGAGGGTTCTTTAACGTGCCACACCTGCTGCGACACGGGACCTCCGTTTTTAAGGCCATATCCGAAAGACCTGTGATTCTCACTTCTAAATGCCGAGCACGGGGCTCGAACGCACGACCTTCCGATCACGAGGCGAGAGCTCTACCACTGAGCCACCGCGACCGGTAATGATATCAAGAAGTAGGCACGGTACTGTAAATGTACGGTACTGCATCTGATGCAGAAATATCAATGACAGTGTTGGTATTTTAAGCTGCTAAATTGGGGGGGTTGGATGTTACACTGGGTGCACGTGCACAACCCCTCCCCCATCTTAAAATGAAATTGCTAAAAACTCTCAGCTTCCGAAAGCCGCTCGGGACCCCTAGCCTATTAGGGCCCGTCTTGGATCAGCTGGGGGCCTAAAGTGGTCCGCAGACCCAAGGAAAATGATGAAACCTCTTAGCTTCCAGGGAACTTCGCCCCATGGACCCTTCACAATAGCCAGCCCTGGACCTAAAGCAGCCCCTACATCCCTCTCCTTAGTCTTGTGCGTCCCCAATGGAAATTCCTGGTTTCGGCCTTGGATACAAATCGTTATGTGTCATGATTGTGTTTACATTGGTTAAACATACATGTAAAAGTTTCGTTTAAAGCAGATTTGAACACGATTAAACAGTTTCTATGCCAATGGTTTGTCACATCTCATTTTGTTTTCAACATGACACTTTCTATTAAGCAATCTAAATCTATTTCAGTTATTGTACCATGATATATTCAATGAATAAGCTTTATTTCTGTTTGAAAGAGGCTTAGTAGCTAATCCAACTGTTTCATTTTACATTGTACCACATACAATAATTATACTCTTTGTAAAATGTTCCATATCTTGACTCTAGATGAGTCGAATTTCGTATCCTAACATCACTAAGCAGGAAGTAGTCTCCGTATCCTAACATCCTAACATCCTAGCAGGAAGTATTCCGTATTGATATTAATAGTTTCCGATGATTTTGTATTCTCTATAAGAGTTACTAGTTTGATCACTGTTTCCTATTTTCACCTCGTTACTTGTTGATTTGCTGCGCATTCAAAATTCCGTAAAATGTCACTACTGACGAAATGTGCATGATACTCCAGACTCATAAATTACATTGAGTTTGAATTCGAAACAAGAATTAATGCTGCAGAAAACTTGGGAATATTATATTCCTTACAGACCCGTGGGGATCCGGGTTAGAATAGGCCCCCAGCATCCCCTTGCGTGTCATAAGAGGCGACTGAATGGGGCGGTCATTCGGATGAGACCGGAAAAACCGAGGCCCCGTGTCACAGCAGGTGTGGCACGAAAAAGATCCCTCCCTGCTCAAAGGCCCTGAGTGCCGAGCATAGGCCTAAATTTTACAGCCTTTCACCGGCATTGGTGGCGTCTCCATATAAGTGAAAAATTCTCGGGTGGGACGTAAGACAATAGATAATCAATCAATCAATATACCCCCGGTATTCCTTACATGTAAATATTTTTCTATCCAACGGACAATCAATTACATATACGTTTCATAAACGTGTTAGCCCCATTTTAGGGAGGCTCAATACATCAATATTTTATTTCTGACTTACGTTTTAAGCACTTCAAGAAAGCATGTTCACCTTCGAAAAAAGTAATACAAGTTCTCCAATTTTAATATACGCTAGTATCGGGACTAACATTACGAATTGTTTTATATGCGATAGTATGTTCAATAGATGTTAATAAATCCTACGTTAGTGTTAGTGAGAACACTGTGATTTTATACTAGTTATCGATTAAATTTCGGGATTACAATGAGAAAAATCCAACGATTCTCTACATCTGGCGACGAGGATTGCAAAAACCTTTACATAATGACGGATTTAGGTGGAATTACCTCATTTTGATTGCCACCGGGTATCAAACTACAGTCCGGGTGCGATGGACAAAATGGCGGCGCGCATTTGAATACTTTTCATCGCAGGAAAAGAGCTGTGCAAGATGCTGCTACATGAAAAAGCATTAATTGTTACATTGTTCGGTGGATTTGGAGAGGCAGGATCATTTTCTTTACTTTTACACTAGAAGAATCCAAGCAGGGGAAAATTCAGACTGCTGCATGATGTCGTCTCGAGAAGACATAGAATCGGACCATTTCAAACCACAGGTAATGATGCATATGAGATGGATACATATTATCGCGCTATGAGAAAGTCCCAAAATGAAACAATAGATCAATTTGTTACAAGACTGAGACAAAAAGCTGAATATTGTGGATATGGCACGAAAACGGATGAGAGTATCAGAGACCAAGTCATTGAAAAATGTAGCTCCTCTGTTCTGAGACGTAAACTTTTAGAAAGGGGTAAGGATCTCACACTCGAAAAATTGCAAACAATCGCTAGAGCACTAGAAGCAAGTGAAACACAAGCGTTTACCATGAAAAACAAAATCTGAAGTGAATCATGTGCAAGTTTAGGGGCCACGTTCGTGTAAAGCGTCAGTAACAAAGAAACCAATTTCATAGATAGGACGATGAGCTATAGATGTGATCGAGAAGGACCTAACCAAATCAATGGTGATAGATGTCCAGCAAG
>CAJDSM010032193.1:4349-19622 GCA_903981925.1 Ostrea lurida
GTCACCAGTTGTAGGTGAAGTACCACAACCTTAGATCTAAGTTTAGCGCTCATGGTAGTAGTAGTGAGGGTTATTTAACCTACCAACACCTGTCATGACATTGGGCGGACCTATATACCACGGGTCGTAAGGTCATTTCCTGCAGACTCGTGAGCGTATAGTAAAGGAGTGCATACATGTATGTGTATTTTGAACAAGAACTTGCACTTAGAACAGCATTTTGAAAATTTAGACATATCCTGTACATGTATTGTTGAAAATATTCCATTTAAAACTAATAGATTTTGATAATGTATAGTTCTACACTTGCGTGCCAAATTAAAAGTCATAAAACATTTGTTTACTATATATTTCATTGAAATCCGCTTTACCCTTACGAGCTCTTGTGTTTTTATTCCTGGTCAGATTCGGATGAAATTTTACCATTAGAATCAGTAAGGTTTGCAGTTTCTTCCATTGATTTTAAATGTTTTTTTTTTCAACCAGTTATTATTAACTTTTGATGAATCTATCAGTGAACTAAATTATTTTCAATTCTTGTAAAGGATATATAGAGAAAAAGAGTTTTAAAAAACTTGCTTTGCGTTTCAGATAGCATATTTCTGCAAAGGTTCAATGAAAAATTGTTTCAAAAATATTATATGAAATATTTTGTAATTGTTTTGTCACGTTTTTGCAATAGACCCCTAACCAAGAGAATTAAATTAGTTCACAGAATCGTGAGCAGGAAAAAACAAATATGGGATCTTATTTTTTTCTGTTGTGTTAGTTGAAAAAAAAAATCAAATTAAAGAAAATTGTTAATCTATAGGCACACTTTATTGAAAAAAAAAGAGAAGATTTTATCTACTTCATTGTTGAAAGTATTCAGTGAGGACAAGATGTAACGACCGAACAAGTTGGAGATGTGTAGACCGACAGTGTCCTGCTACAGTTGTTACATGCACTGGATAACATCCTTGTGTCGTTTGGATGGCCTCACAATCATGATGGGGACTTCATTGGCCTTGCCGCAGACTCTTTCATCAGTAAAATGAACAGATGAAGCGGCACCCATCCTCTCATACATGCCGAGGAGTTAGGAGTACTGAGGAATGCTGGCTGTGATGACACTGCAGGAGACATATTTCTAAAGATCCCCACTTTTCTAATGCAGACAAGTCTGTGCTCTACTGTAGTCAAGGGGAATGATACCCAAACTTCCCATCACTCAAAGAAAATCAAACTTCAGGATATGTGGACGCTCGGGAGAGATTCCTGTTAAGTGACGACAGCGACGAAGCAGGAAACAGAATAATTGTGCTAATCGTCAGAGACTCTGTGCTTCTTCAAAATGTGTTTAAATAGTGATGGAACCTTCTATTACTGTATATTTCTATTCACCTAGCTGTATATTTTACATGTAGCTATTGAACAGATTTCCCTCTTGTGTTTGCCTTGCTTCCCAACAAGACTATGTACAGCAACATACATACGTTTCTTTTCCCTTTTGAAGACCACATTTAACGAACGACCTTCTGTGTTCACGCCTGGATCCTATATGATCGATTTCGAAGTGGCAGCCAGAAATGCAATAAAAACAACTTTTTTAGCATGACCATGCGAGGATGCTTCTATTACTTCACTCGGTGCATTTGGAGGAAAGTCCAAAACTGTGGCCTGATGACTGAATACCGAAAGAACTAGGACTTTCATCTGCTGGTAAGAGGTGTAGTCGCCCTCCAACTGGTTCCAGGTTACCGCGTTGAAGAGTGTGGTTCCAGGCCTTAGAAGTCAATAGTGACAACACCACTGCTGTAATACGCTTCAACGATTATGTGACTGAGACATGGGTTGAAGGACATCTAAGGCAGTGGAACTATTTTGATCATGACGGCCCAAGAACCACCATCGCAGATGAGAGCTGGCGCCACAAGTTTAAGAGACGTGCCAACCCAAAGATAATTGTTTTTATCGTTATGCGTCAAAAGGAACAGACCACAAATGAAACAAAGATGATTCAAATTATAGCAGGAGGAGCCGTGCGTCCCAACATGACCGTTTGATTCGCGTCCACAACGTCTCAAGGACATATATTGGAGTTTTGCGGCGACTCTGGATTCGGATCAGACAGCGGACTCGACATATTTAGCGTGTAAATTCAAAATGCGATGTTCTAGTATTTACTAATCACGAGGGATGTACCGTTTTACTTCGCATATAATCGACCGGCGTATAAGTCGAACCCCTCTTCGGTGAGTAAAAGTTTTGAAGAATTATAACATTGAACCCGCATATTCAAGTCGGACTGGGATTTTTGGCAAAATTGTCTGCCATCTAAACCACTTTTCAGCAAAAATTATGTGTTTCTTTGATACGGTATATTGTATAATTAATTGTTACCGGTAATTTCTGTATTCTTTAAATAGGGTTATAAATTGACACAGTTCCTATTTTCACGATGAATATTTTTAAAAGGGTATCCGCTTTTTGATTGCTAGACTTACAGTCATTGACGCGATTCAAATATTCCGTTACAGTATCGCGCCTGTTTCTATGGCAAGAAGAATATTAGACCTTAGTACTCGGCATATAAGGTCGGACATGACTTCAGGATCGATGATTTATTAACTCCCAAAAACCGACTTATATGCGAGTATATACGTACCGTCGCGATAGGCTCAGTGGTAGAAGCCTCTCGCCTTCGGTGATCGGAAGAGGTCGTGCGTCGAGCCCCGCTGTCGGACTGGTTAAACTAAAGAAATTACAGTAGGTACTGGTCTAGTGATTCCTTTCGCAAAAGCCCGGCGAAATCACGGGTTTCTTTTGTATTGACCTTAAAAACGAGACCCGTGTACCCAGGAGGTGTGGTTCGCAAAGGGAACCCTCACTGCTAAAAGCCAGTGAGTGCTAAGCATAGGTTATTGGGAAGGCTCATCACCGCCAATGGTGACGTACTCATATATGAGTGAAATATTCTACGGACGATAAACAAAACAAATAAAACAATCAATCAACCAGCAAACCATATTGCGGTTTTTTAAATAAAATTTCCTTCCGCATACAAGCAAAACGTTTCTACATAAGCATAGTATTGAATATAACTGATACTGTATATACAGCAGTGAATTTAAAATCCGAATTGATATTTAGCCAATAATGCTTTAGCAGTGAGATTCTTTTACGACACACCCGCGCTGACACGGGACCTCCGTTTTTAGGTCCATTTAATACGGATATTATGAATTGCAGTGGTTAAAATTGAAATTATATCAAAATTAAGGATTATGCTCCCTCAGCTAGCTTCTATCACTTCGAAGTATTTAGCCCCCAGTATTTGGCACATATATTATTCATAGTTTATTATAGTTTTTAAATTTCACTGTTTCGGATTTCCAAACATTTCTGGTTTGAGGCATCAGCTGAAGAGACATTATTTGTCGAAATGCGGCATCTGGTTCATTCCAAAATTCGGTACCGTATATGATTTTATCCAAAAACCCGTGATTTGCGAGCTTTTGGCCAAAAGGAACATCTACTACCAGTACCTACTGCAAGTCTTTAGTTTAACCGATCCGAGCCGGGGCTCTCGAAACGCACACCTGCGATCACGAGGCGAGAGCTCTTACCCTGAGCCATTTTCGCCGGACCGGTAATTTTTTCCCCCCCTTCGTGATTTAGTTAAATACTAGACATGCAGTTTGAAACTTCCCCTAATATGTCGAGTTCGCTTCTGCAGTCCGAATCCAAAAAGTCAACGCAAAACTCCATTAGCATGTGAAGTGATGATTATACGTTGTTTGACGTCCCTCCGGAGAATATTTCACACATACTGAGACTCACGCATTGCCGGTGAAGGGGCTGTCAAATTTTAGCCTAAGCTCTGCGCTCATGGCCTTTGAGCATAGCAGGGAATTACTACCCACACCCTGCAGCGTCATGGCACAGGCTTTGGTTTCCGTATTACGACAAGCAAGGGATATGTTCTGGAGGACCTACTTGTATTCTATCCGGGGTCCCCACGGAGTATATAGTATGATAAAGATTAATGATTGAAAGAAAACATTTCTTTTCAGTATATTCCATTTACACATTATAAGTAATTATTGTTTTTGGCTTAGTTGAATTACAATTTTACAAATGAAGAACAATGACAGACATAAACCAGATCATAAATATCCAGCACCATAAATGTCATTAATATACTAAGTAGAATGGGAACTGTTAAACCATTTTTAAATATAAAAAAAAATCTTATGTTAATTATTACATGTAATACAGTAATTTATTAGGATCTCCCATGATTTGTTGTTTGATTATCTATGATGATTATCCAACGAGTGTGGTTTCTTTCCCCTGCCAAGGCTCGGGATAGAAAACACACAACTCGTTGGATAACCAATATATCAAACACAAACCATGAAATATACAAAAGCGAAGTTAACATTGTGTCAAATGTATCATAATCCAAAAACATATTACAAAATCGGAGTGAGGCAACACGGGAACCTCCGACAAAAGCGAGGTAGGATTCAGTTGCCATGGAGAGGTAGCATCCTCGGCTGACCGGTACACCCGCCGTGAAGCCCTTAGTCGAAATAATATCGTAAACGGATTACCCGTTAGTTCAAATCTAGTAGAGAAAATGACAGTCTTAACAAAGGGTATGAAACAAATCAGCAACATATGACTTACTTGATAATTTGTAACGCAAAACAAGGTCATTATAGCGACCGATAGAATTTGCGAAATGATGACTTAAACGAGATCGTTATAACCCTGCAGCACAACTTTTTTCGTTTAGAGTTGGCCTCGCTTAAAAAGTCCGCATTACGCATAGCATGCTCTTGCGTATCGATCAACTGGAGATATTACACACCATAAGAGGTGTAGTGGTACGTATCTACATACATAGAAAGGAAAGTTGACGATGCCAAAGTCAAAGTCATCACGACTTATAGTATAATGTAGTTGTCAGTCTGCCATAGATCAATGTAGAGTAATACCCAAATATGAGCAGATATGTAGATTCCTGTTGGCTGTCCTTTATGTCGAGTTTCTTCGAGATATTCAAAATGGACATAAGTTGTGAAAATGATGAATTCATTCTCTTTTATTTACTGGAGTCCGAATTACCCTACGATCGTAATATTACGCGTACAATGTTCGTCTGGGAATTTTAAAAACAATAAAGAGCGTTGACAGTGCAGATGTTTAAATCAGAAGAGATTATTCTTAAATGAGAGAAAAAAAAAAATACATTTTAGAATAATTAATAGAAATGTGTGAAAATATTAAGCCATGCAGTGAATGGCCGACTATAAGATCTCTCCATTTGTCTGTCGCGCAGTGTCAGAGTATCTGACGTTACCACTTAGCAGACATTTAAGGTTTCCTGTGTCATTAGAGAACGTGGTAGCTATTAATTGTTAATGATGGGTTTTTGGTTTCTTACATGCGGGTATTCTGATGGATCCATTCTGTCTTCAGAGCAGAGTGCTTAAGTGGTTAGCTAACCCCGCAGCGTGACTGCGGGTGCAGGATGATGGAGTTTGGAAACGTTGAAAAGTATAAATACGTGACAAACGGATATTTCTTTGTTTTGTAATGTGGTAATATCATCGATTTTCAACACTCGGAAGAGATTTACAGAGTACGTCGTTCATTTCAGACGGCAACGGGATGGGGGGTGTGGATGTGGTGTTTATATTTGCTTCAAGCATAGATAGAGCAAGTATTTGAAATGAAGCCTTTTCGATCTTTAACTAATTTCTTAACAATCATACAAGCTTTATTGTTTTCAAATTTTGAAATTTAAACAACATCATTTCACTTCCATCGATATTCTTACAATATTATTTATTGGGAATTCGTCATCCCTGATTCGTCATGCGGTTAGGAATACATACTGTGGTGATATGAAAAATACAAACAAGTGATATCAACTGGAAAGGTTAAATATGTGATTTAATCATGAGATTTATTAGTCTCAAATATCCCCTCCCAATGCCAATACGAAGTAAAGTTACCATGGTAAAATCGGGTAATTAAAATGTATTACAGAATTAAATGGTTTCAATGTTGATTTCAGTATGTAAAACATCAAGGGACCCATATCTGCCTTGGCAAGTGCCTTTTTCGTTGAATTCGAAACTGCAAATGCGAAACGAGGGACAGCTTTGACTTTCTTGGCGGGTATTTCTACTTTCATTTTTAACGGTAAGTTCGAAATAACATTTTAGTATTGATATGCAAACTACTCTTGATGTAGAATCAAGGACCTAGACATGCTTGTTGGAAAGGTTTAGGTTTTTGCAAGAACTTGATATATGTCATTATACTGGAAAATCTTTTTTGAGTGAGTGGGGCTTCAAAATTGGTAGGTTTTCATCTTTTTTGCAGAAAATTGCCTCTCAGGGATGGCAAGTGCTTCGGGCAATCTCATCGACCCATTCAGGCAAGCAGACATGTGATCATGACATATACATTATTTGCGGTCAATTCTCAATAAATTTAAAGACATTATTTAGAAAATGGTTGCATGGGAACAAAATTGATCATTATAAATGTCGCTCTCTACAGTGAACTTTCATCCATTTCTGTAGTTCTGAGACCTTAAAAGAAACTGTAGGGAACAGAATCTCTAATATACTCAACTTATGATATATTGTACACATGTATCCAAAATATTTTATGTCAGCTGAATTTTAGAAAACGGACTAAGGTAACCTGTAATTAATTCTCTTTGTTCTCCACTGCACCCCATTCCCACATAGCCAACACAGAAATTATCTGATATTTATTCATGTATATGGTTATAAATGATCATGGTATGTAATTATGATACAAGTATATAAGTATTATTAGACACAAATAAAACGGACGTGTTTAATAAAGTATTACACTAGGTAAAAATTTAAACATGCAGTCAAGTGTTAAGATTGGTCAGTTCCTCAGTGTAATGCTGGGGTGTATATTATATTCTGCTCAATCTGTCCCTTGTATCTTTTATTCCATTGGTGTTTTAGTTGACTTGTTCTTTTGGATTGGTCTTGGAGTTTTCCCCCCAAGTTTCTCTGCTTTGGGTCAGTTTGCTATTGAACAAGTTTGAGTTTGAGTTTGAAGTTCTGACATTTTGACAAGCAGACTTTGAGACAGGACATTCCTCTAGATGTGATTCAGACCAGTTTGTATACTTTTCATCTGGAAATTGTTCAATGAGATACAGCTTTTCCCATAGAATGTATGCTACCATGGTTATTAATTCATAATTGATAATGTTAACATTATTATTGTTTATGATAATTATGTAAAGTTTTTTATGAAGATAGGTCTTAGACTTCGGGAAAATTAATGTGTGGTATTTTTTCATGTAAAGATGTTAATCTCCGTGATAGATCGGCCTCATGTAATATGTATATCGTATTACTTGGTCTCGCACTACAGCACTTATGTGAATTTATAGTCCCTCATGTTTTTATTTAACATTATTTCCTTAATTGTAACCATGTTGTATAGGGTTTGGATGAATTGTCATTTTCTACTGGGCAATTTGGACCTCTGGGAAATAAACTTTCGACATCTTGTCCAGAATCCAAACAGGTTCTGTTATTTCTTTCACACACTAAATCTGATTACATAAAAGGCTAATTGGAAAGACATCAAGTAAGTTTACCTAAAAAATCCTATTTGTAAAACTTCTTTAAAATTAGTCAGTAGACACTGTATATTGATCAGTTTACCTGTCGAACTCGAGGAGGGTCGTTCACTATTACAAATTCACCTGGGCTGTTCCTCTCGTCAAGAAGCAATCGTTTTAAAATTCTGTTTTGGAGCAGTTAAGCGAGTTTCACTGGTCCATTCCACAAATCAGCTGGACATAACTTACGTTGCATGAATACTGATTGAAGATACATACCCTGGGTACATAAGGGAAAAACAGTATTCCCATCTTGACTGAATCTTGACCATTTAATCATACCGTAGCCATAAGAAAAAATGGCCTTATTTGAAAGTCCTAACTTTCAGTTCTTGATTTTCATAAAAAATAGAATGATTTTAAAGAAGCTGAAAAGAAATTGTTGATGAAGAAAAAAATTGAAATTCATCATGTTAGAATGTTTGCTATATATTACTAGTATTAAAATTCATTACTGCATTTCTATCCAATCTAGGTCAATCGATATGACCACAACAAGGCAATCGCAACCCCCTTCTCGGCCTATCCGCAGAGCTCGGGAAAAAACACCTCGAAGTATTATACATTACCGGATCGTTAAAAATTTTGTACAAAATGGATGGCGGCCTGGATGTTATGACGAGTTGTTTAGATTTTTCGAGAATCGTTAGTATTTCTTTTAAGTTGAAGGAAAAACAAAGAGAGGTTTCACAAGCACTGGTATAATGAAAAGGAATATATAGGCATTTTACCCACATTTTCCGCCATGACACTTTCAACCCAAATACATTTGAGGTGTTTTTCCGAGCTCTGCCGGAAAGGCCCGAGAAGTTGCGATTGCAGACAAGGAACACGCAGTATGAGAGCCCAGAAGGATTATTCGACATTCAAAATACATGTGTGTTCGGACTTCAAGATTTGTACTTCGAATTTCGAAATTCAACTTCCAAATTAACAATCAAAATATAAGTCAGTATTATTTATAAGAGCTTTTTAAAATAAAACTTTAAAAAAAAAAAGTAAACGATCGCCATGGTCATTGTGATATCTGATGTTATTCTACATAGATTTGAAATATGACAGAAAGGTACATGTAGTTGACGTGTTTTTTAAAACAACATATTCAAGTTGTGAACAGTCGATAATAGAGATGCACTGCACTTTTCATGCTTTGTTGAAATTCAACGATGTTTTCTAACTAAACCAAACAATCATCGACAACAATCACTGAATTTATTCTGATATTTTATCAAACAAAAACATGTGTTTCCTATTATAGTTTTACCCATCAAATTTTGTTTCCAGCAAAGATTCAGGTAGTATTTTATCGCATTTCATTTTTATGACAATATTGTGTCTCAGGGGAACGCTGTCCTGTAACACTGAATTATGTCCGCTTGCCTTCCACCAATAAATAAAACAATTCTTTTATAAAGATAAATTGGTCATTTATTAAAGTTATAAATAACGAAAACAAACAAATTGACGTACCATAGCCTAGCCTGTTGCATCAATACCATGTANCGAAAACAAACAAATTGACGTACTATAGCCTAGCCTGTTGCATCAATACCATGTAAAATGCAAATAAAAATATGCAACCAGGCTAGCCGTCCATGGAACAAAATAACATACTTGTTGCGTAAAAATCATACAATGTGCAAATAAGAGTCTGCAACCAAGCTAGCTGTCAATGGAATACATTGGTGCATAAAAGCACATTACTAAAACTAAACAATATACAACATGTCAACAATTGTGTTTTACCAAAAATGTTTGGGACTAGTTCATTGAATAGACTAGAAAAAAAATACATACGACAAAATGTGATTGGGCGTTTTCTTAGTCAAGATACAGATGTTTCTATATTTACCCCAAAGGACTCTAATCAATGACAAACTTACAATTACACTTGTCATGATTTATATGGGAACAAAAACAACACATGGTTATTAACAAGTCATCAAATTTAATGTGAAATTAAATCCTTATTGTGGCTTAATTAAGTTGATGGGTCATTTGATACCTTATGCTGTCTTCAAACTCATATATCATTCAAAACCATCGGCATTGGATAAGATGGCGCATTTATTCGTGGTGCATAAAATTGGTACAGTATTATGTTTATATTGACTCCCTGGTGATGAAGCCCTCTGCCCCTTGGAGCGTTTGAAAAGAGTCTGGTTAGTTGTATCACCGAAGAGTGTTTGATTACAGCTCCAGTTGCTGTGTACTAATGTTACTAGTCTTGTAAATACGGATATGGATTTAATTGCATGTGGTCAAATTATGCATTCAATTATAAATTAAGGATTATTCCGTTCAGGCATATGCTCTGATCGCTTGCGAAGTTTGTCCTTTTATCATCAACATATACATGCCCAAAGTTAAGAGTTGCTTGTTGCTAACAAAAGTAACAGTTAGCTTGAACACCATGTAATATAGGTCAGTCAGCTGATTGTCAACAGCTTGTCATTACACAGGCAAATAAATAGGGAAGAAGAAGGAACAAAGGAGAGAAAGAAATTAAAATCAATAGAAGAAAACTCCAATTTATATTTTAAAAGGATTGATTACAAATGGTTACAAATTTTAAAAGACATTTTGTCATTGAAATTGTCAACAAGCCTTGGCTTTAGGCTTAGAATGTGCCTGACATGTTACAAATAGTTGGGATATTATATATCATTTGCAGCATCATATTTATTGATATTGAGTGCTTTAAAAAGCAAATAGTCATCAGTAGTAAATAAAAGAAAAAATCATAGAATGAAGCAATCTACTTGTAGGATTAATTTAACAGGATTGCATTAAATTACATACATTTTTTGTATGTTAAAAGACATGTTGAAACTGGAAAATTAGTCAACATATACTACAACTTTAATTATCCATCATTTCAATGTACCACTGGCATGACTATAAAGACCATGTATTCAATATTAAGACATATGCATATTTATTGATACTGTAAAAAAGACACCACCAAAAAAAAAAACAAACAAAAAAAAAAAAGTACAACAACAACAAAAAAAAAAAAAAAACAAACAAAAAGAATAAGAAGAAAAAAACAAAAAACAAACAAACAAAAAAAAAAAAAAAAAAATTTTAATAAGAAACAGTTCTAGAGACGTTCAAACTTCGCTATATACTTCTGTAGTGGTATGCAATATATATCGTGACTTTGTATGTGTGGCCCCCAATCCTTCTTGCTACTGAAATTGATCACTCTCTCTTGTAAATGTTGTCCTTACTTTCATGTTCTTCGGATATCTAACCTCAGCAAAATTCTCAATCGGTTTGATCACAGAATTGACGCGAAAAGGAGACAGAGATTTATAGGGTGTGGAGAATGCTGTGCAATTAAAAGCTTGGTTATATAAGGCGACTAAACAATTTGGTACAGCTGTGTTCATGTATATATGAATTTAATATTATAGTTATAGTGGAACACATTTTGAAGTATAGTAAATTCGTTGATCTGATGTGGCGTCGGTGGCCCAATGGTTAGGCCCTCGAACTTTCGACCGAGAGGTTGTGAGATCGAATCCTGGCCGTGGAAGGGCCGACGTTGTCTCCTTGGGAAAGCACTTTACACGAATTTCCTCACTCCACGCAATTGTAAAAGGGGTACCTGGCTATAGACAGTGAAAGATATAATTAGAATGTTAGTGTTCTAGCGCTGTAACGTACGGCAGCTTGCACTGAGAAGGTTCTGGATTGTTATGGTCTGCTGGGGTAATAATGTATTGTAAAGCGCTTTGAGTACCTACACGTAGGTAAGATAAAGCGCTATATAAAAACCAATTATTATCATATTTATAGTATAAATCCCACAAACAACGCAATTCAATGCATATTTCCTGTTTATTATACAATCTGCTGTATTTTGTTCACGTGCATTCATAGTTACTACAACACAGAATTTGTTGAAATATTGACGACCAAACAATGATACCTCCACCCCTTAATCGATGGAATATTTCGACAGTAGACCGATTCGCCCGGTACAAACGTCTTTTCGGCGATATCTTATTACTCATTACACTTAAATCCAAAACATGCAAACTGTCTGTTTCCTCTCATGTCTTTTGAAAATTGTCTATTTTTTGTACAACTGTCATCTAGCAGTTCCATTTTTTCACCACTGAGATATAAATTTGGTTCTATTTCACTACCTCTCTGAAATAAAGCAGAACGCTTGTTTTTTGTGCTTTCATTTATAATCCATTTTGGCGGGTTCTCCCATCTGTGAAATCTAAGTAATTTGTCAAAATGATGCATACCAAACACTACAAGCACCATTCTTTGTATGAAATCATCTTCAAGAACATGCATTGTTTCTTTTTCTCTGGAAACAAATTCTTCCGGTATCATTGAAATGAATTGCAAATTATTGGTTGATAGGTTACATGCTTCAAAAAGTTGATGTAGCATGTGCAGTTCGGTCCATTTGTTTATGTCTATCTTCCTTTGAATAAGACTCATGAATACTAATAATAGAAATTTATGTTTTTCCGACGTGGATGTATACATATCTTCAAAGTGCGACTTTAAGTAAAACAGAGGTTTACTAGAAAAGCTAACTGGACCAGGCTCGGTCTGAAAGATAGTGCACATTGACAAGAGTTTACATGTTTCAGCGTAAGCTACGTGGACGGGAGTAAAGTCTGAAGCTACCTCTTCTACCTCCATGAAAGGTTTTTGAGGATTATAATATTCAAAGTTAGAACGCAGAATTTCAACCCTGTCTCTTAGGGTCAAACTCTCATAATTTAGACAAAAATCATGCAATTCGCCCATCTGTAAATTTGATAAAGTTCTATTCATGTCTTGAGAAAGTTCTGTCCACATCTTTTCAGAAAATGTAAATATTACAAATTTGTTTTCTTCAAGTCCTAGTTTGGAGCACAGGAATTCAATTTTTAACAACATGTTATCTTTTATATGAGTACGCCCTAAAAACGGTTCCTCTACGATAACAGAATCTGCAAATGAACTAACATCAAAATAGTAAAAGTTCTCTATAACCACTGGCTCCCTTCCAGTTATGGACAAATAAACCTGTTTAGCTGTTGTCGTTTTCCCAGATCCCCAACGTCCATGGAAGCACACAAATTTTGAACCACTATCTATAACTTGCACTGCCTTGTAGAAAACTGATGTTCTGCAAAATGGCTTTTCTGAAAGAAATTAGAAACAAAAGGTACATGTACATATGGCCACATCACTGACAAAAACATATAAAACATGAAATCACGATAATAAAACACTTCTTTAAACATCCATTTACATTAGAATACAAAAGCTTAAAGTTGCAATATATTTATAGTTTAAGTTCAAGTTTATTCGCACTACGGACCAAAGGGTTATGGTGTGTATTGATGCTATTTTTAAGTGAAGACAACGAACAGTGATATATCTCATAACCCAATAGAATACACAATTGAGAATTTGACGAATACCGACCCATGGAAACACAAGAGGTGGTATGAGGTGCCCAGGAGGAGTAAATACACCCTGCTAACCAGTCTTACCAACCGTGAGACCTATATCTTGATTATCGTAAACTTGAAAACTTTATTACCTAATTTGAAGGGGTTTTGTTGTTTTATTACATATTAAATATTTCTAGCTATTTTGTGTGACTATTGGACGCCGGTCAATAGTTTTTGAATTTTGGACCGGCGATCTATTGACCGGCAATATTGAGGGAATCCGATGCATTGCTGACTATGACGTTCGTAACGCAACGTAATGCAATAGACTTCAAATGACGTCATAGTAGTAGCAATGTAATGATTTAAAAATGCATTTACATTACTTTTCCACGTTAAAAAATTAAGCACTATCAAACATATAACATGTAATTAGGTAATAAACAGTTATTATATGTCTGATCAGTCAATAGACCGGGATTTTTTCCCTCGGTATTGGGAACACGCATCATGCACGTTCTATTGCCCTCGGCTGGCGCCTGGGCAATAGAACGTGCATTGAGTTTGTTCCAGTACCTTGGGAAATATAGTCCGGTCTATTGACTGATCAGACATTAAATAACTGTATAATAATCAACACTACCAATAGAAATAGCGGCCTGAATTGATAATAAGCACAACAATCAGAATTCTACCTAAAAAGAGATTAGAGTTGCAAAGATCATGATAATGACCATAAAATTCGTAAGGTGCAGACTTTAAAACAGGATTGTTGAAATCCCTCTCACAAAGGTGTTTACAAGAAGCCCCTCTAGATATAAAATGGCGAAGTAACAATGTATTAAACGTAATCATAGTCCCAAAAACATACAAAATTGAGTGTAGGGCAACACGGACCTGCGACAAAAGCGAAGGTAGGATCAGGTGCCATGGAGGAGTAAGCATCCTCTGCTGACCGGTTTGTTTTAAAAACAAATGTCATACGCTGAACATGTTCTCCTGTATCGAATTTATTGAGAGAATTAAACATATGCAGGTGATAATCGGATAGTGAAATCATCTCATTTGTGACAAAGTTGAGTTGGAAGTTTGACGTAAACGTCTGTTTTCAATACGATATCCACATATGCAGCAGATG
Source organism: Ostrea lurida (assembly GCA_903981925.1). Taxonomy (NCBI): domain Eukaryota; kingdom Metazoa; phylum Mollusca; class Bivalvia; order Ostreida; family Ostreidae; genus Ostrea; species Ostrea lurida. The sequence continues at coordinate 18,583 of CAJDSM010032193.1, forward strand.
TGAAAGTCACTAGGATATATCGAATCGATATATGAGTGGAAGTGATTATTGTCTATGAATAAGACGTCGTGGATATATCTAAATGCTAAAGGTCACATGACATGTTTTTTTGCTTTTGGATAAATTCTGTCTCACAAGAATACAAAAACAGATCAGCTAATAATGGAGGATAATTCGTGCCCATGGAAATTTTTACAGACTGTTTGGTAGGAGAATTGATCACCAACGTAGTGTCACTAAGATTTCTAATATTACAATAGTACCGCAAACATATAAAAGCTTATATAGGGTACTTTTAACCAACAATTGCAGAGACAGAATTCTTTCTTTGCACCATGGGAATAAATGTCCTACCTTATAAGCTGTGAAAGGAGGTAGGTAAACAAGTCAAGAGTTCTGTGTGTAAAATGTTTCCCAATTTGATCGAGTTCAAGAATTTGAAGAAATATTTCAAACATAAAAAACAATAAAGATTGTGAAGCATCAAAATCTTTGTGCACCATTTGTGCATCTTCAAGTTAAGATTCAAAACCGTGAGGAGTTTTAAAATGACAAGTCATGTTTGTTTTGAAAAGTTAATGACACACACTTCAAGTTTATGACAGATGGGATGACTTCAGCTTCTCCATCTTCAACTTCCATTACTCAGCTTCTCCATCTTCAACTTCCCATATATGTGTAACAGTATTCTACAATCTGTTGCACATATTGCTTATGTCTCTCAACTAATTCAATATGCAAGAGCATGTTTTGTGTTTGATCAATCTTTAAACTGAGAAAAATAAATGACAAATAAGTTGGTATTACAATGATTTCAATATAGGTTAGTCTGCCGTTTGCAAATTCTATGATCATCCAACGTATAAGGATGTTTCTTGCGAATCAACTTTTTCTAAGGTTGAATGGTTTATGAAACGTTTCATACCAGTGGCTTTGGCGTTCTTAACATACTGGTTTTGACTGCTGATTATTGCGTTCAACTGATCATGACAGAATCAGCAGTGGATGTTTGCCCTGCTCTCGATGTTAGAGACATGTGA
>CAJDSM010032200.1:0-25435 GCA_903981925.1 Ostrea lurida
CCTGCTACTAGACATCAATTAAATTGCAACTTATTTCAATATGGTGCGACTCAACATCAGAATCAGCGCATTTTTATCGTCAAAAAATATTATGAAACAAAATGATGTTACAGCGTCAGCGAAAGTTTAAATCCTTGGTTTCAAAGTAATGTAACGTAGAGAACACATGTTACAGGATTATATGTAAATTCGAACGACAGGGATCATGTTCAGATGCCCCAACAGGTCGGCCGGGTCAATCGGAGCGACGATAAGATTGACGTACTCTCGCGAGAAAGTGCTTATCTAAACAGTCCAGAAAAGTCTGTCAGACGTTCCTCCTCAAGAGACAGGAATTTCTAAACTTGTGTCACACTATTTAGAAAGGACCTCAAACTGTTTCCATATAAAAAAAAAAAATTCATCAATGCAGGCTTGAGTTATCCGACAGGTTCAAAGACTGATTTTTGTCAGTTGGCAGCAGACGTTGCTTACAATTTACGCAGACGCATTTCAGAAATGTTGGTTTTTCGGACAATCGCATTTCCTTCCTATCCGCGCCATATTATCCAAACAAAAACATGAGATTCGTGGGAAATTGAACACCGCCATTGTTAACAGAGACAACGACTGAACACAGCGAGAACTTAACGTTTGGAGCGCTATGTCATCAACATGGAGTAATTGGCCCGTATGGTGTTTACAGACACTGAATTCGCAGCGTTTATCTTTCACACTATTGAAAAACAAATTGTTCCGGAGCTTCGAAGCGAACAGAAATATATCAAAATGTCTGTTCATGCAAGATGGACAAAGACAAATCATGCTAATATTGTTTAGATTATCTCAATGAAATTTCGCGCGACAAGGTGATTTCCCGGCGATACCCTGAGTGAAGGATGTGGACAGTCTGGCCGCGCACAGTCCTGACGTTGAACCCGTGTTGATTACTTCTTTGGGGTACCTTCAAGTCAATGTTTACAACCAAAGCCCGTGGAACAAAAATGTTTTGTCAAACATCAAACAGAGAAGAAAAAAACAGTGCTGAAATGTGTCAAATGTAATCACCAAGTTCAAAGTGCGAGTTGGAGAGGCGGAGCTATAGAAAGCGTCATTTAGCAGAACGTCATAAATTACTGAATGACTGGAAAGGTGTCCTTTAGCCTAAATGCTGTGTTAAATCGCATCGTTTGACATATTGACTAATTCTATACTACCCAGAAAAAACTTATATCTTTATTTTATTGTGCATATTTTGATATAAATTCATCAACAATTAAATTAGTATTACAAATCGAATGAAAGTGTGACCTTTCATTTGGGACACCCTGTAGAAGGAAACGGAGATTTGTCCTTGACACTAGTGATCGAAAATCAACACCAGTCAGGTAAGAAATTTAGTTAAGATTGTGAGTATATGTAATATAAATATATATCAATTTCCAAAACACGGAGTACATTATTATCTCACTGTCAATCATTTATTGCATGCATTAGAAATGTTACTTTCTTTGAGCCCATTTATAATAATATCCGGTTTGATTTTCAAATATTCATGCGATCCAGAAACAGCTCTTCTTGCAACCCGTTCGCTACGTGATCATACCAATCGTAAAACTTGGGTTTCACACAATCGTTTGCGCACGTAACATTCATAGACTGTATTATATCAGTACTGCTTTGGCAGTACGGACATATATTGCAGTCGATATTTTTCAAAGGATTAAGAAATTTATAGCTTATTTGATTACGAAAATAATCAAAGATAATCTGGGCTTGCTGAGTTTTTGGACCCTCCTCACGCGGTATGTTATTTACACAAACTTTCACACGATACCTGTAATTAATATATTAATATCGTATTGTAGCATGGGTTATGTTGGTAAGGAATGGATATTACTTAATAGTGTAACGGGGTTTGTTGATTGTTGATAGGAATTATATTTTTAAAAAATCAACTCCTTTTGAGGTTCGTGGCAAGGCGTTTTAATTCATTCCCACCACTGTACACATTGTTGTTTCAAGTTGGTTCCCTGTTGTCTTAGCTCTGTTCCAATGTCCCACTTCCAGCTGCTGTAAGGCCGGTGTATATTCCTCGTAACCAGCAATGTCCAGATCAGGGCTTGTCGTGTGGTGCTGGATGCTGATTCCCTGCATGAGGGTGACTGATCCAGCTCTACTTCTGCAGAATTAGCCACACCACTGGTTCCTATTCCGCTCGTTTCCACAGATTTTTATATCATATCCTTTCCAGCCATCTGATGTTGAAATTGCAGGTGTTGATGAATTCTGTATCATCTGCTGCATGGTCTTTGTTGCCTGCCTTGTTTCGCATTCATAGAGTAGGACAGACTTCACATTGGAGTTGAGGATACGAGTTTGGTCTTGAAGATTATCTCTTTGGATGTCCAGATGTTCTTGAGCATGACAAAACTGTTCTTGCCTTGCCAATTCAGACTGTGACGTCAGTGCCTCCCTACGTGTAAATCACACTCACCAGGTAGACGAAAGACTCCACCTTCCTAATGGGTTCTCCGCCGACTGAGACTAGGATATTGGCAATGCTGTTCAGCTTAATCAGCTCTGTCTTTTCCCCGTTGATCTTTAGTCCTATCCCTTCTGATGTGGTCTCCAGATGAGTGATCTTGTCCTGCATTTGATTATGCCAGGTCATCGGCAAAGTCAAGGTCATCGAATTGCGTTCAAAGTGTCCACTGTATCACGTTGTTCCTGACTGTTGTAGTGGTGTTTATGATCCAGTCAATGACCAGGAGAAAGGTACGACGACTGCAGTTCATTCCTGTACGGACTACGGTCTTTATCTCGGGAGCTGTCTGAATCCTTATTTCTTTGGAAAATCCTGCAGCTCATAGTTTGGTAGTTGCATTGGATGAGGGTAATGATCTTCTATGGTATTGTGTAGTGCCTCAGTATTTTCCACAGCGTCTCTCTGTTCTAATTGTCGAAGGTCTTCTCATAGTCCTATAGTCCTAGTATGGGGGAGTTCCACTCCAGCTACTGCTCCAATATGATGCATAGACTGGTGAATCTGGTCCGTGCACAGTCTTTTTTTGCGAAAGCCTGCCTTTTGGTCTCTTAGCTTAGGGTCGATAGCCTCCTTCATCCTCTCCAGGAAGATTATGTATAAGACATTGCCAGGCACTGACAAGAGCATGGTCACTCGGTAGTTGCTACAGTCCCCGATATCTCCCTTCTTTGGCAGCTCGATAATGAGCCCTTTTCTCCACTGAGCTGGTATCTCTTCCTTTTTTCTGATCATTCCTCATGATAAAATAAAAACTAGGCTTTTTACATCATATTTGCTTCTTCAATAAAAATAAAATTTTGAGATAGTTTGCGTCATTTTTAGGGTTGAGTATCGATATACAAAAAACCGTTATCGTGATATATCGATATTTTGTGAGTGTATCGTGATACGTATCGATACGTATCGCTTTCCCATTGTGTTCTGTTTTTTAGTTATTTAAACTTTAAAACAAGTGTCACCATTTGTAAATTAAAACAATTTAACTTTATATAGAAACATTTTATCAAGAAAAAACAACAATAGAAGAACAAAACAAAAACATGCTGATTCAAAGTAATTTGGATAAATCCAAAAGGCAAAATTGACTAGATAAGTAATATGTTTTACTGAATTAAAATTTTTAAACCCGTATCGAAAAAACCGGTTTTCTGGATTGGCGTACCGGTTATCGAACCAAAGAAAAAATATCGCGATACACCGGTATATCGTTACACCTCTAGTCATTTAAATTACATTGTTGAAAATCATTCTGATTCCTAGCTCAAGTACTGTAAAATGGATATCTCCACCTCGAAAAATAGACATATAGATGCATCGACGACATATCATTTATTTTCATTGATTACGTCGAAATGATATATCTCAGTGAACTCGATATAAAAGAAAAAAGGAGCACATATGTCCATAGGAATTGTGAGTACAACATACTGTTGAAGACTTGAACACTAAAGACTACATAAATATTATCAATAAGAAAATCCAGATCTTTTGCACATCAACTTTAAAGTACTAAAGTACTGTGATTCAAATTGGACTAGAAAATCTTCAGAATTTTTCAGAATCCAAATGCAATTTACATCACATATATGTTGCTGCGCAATATGTTTGAAGTTTCTCCTTAACGTTTGGGTACATTTCTTTTCCTAATTATTTATAAAAAAAAAATCACTGAAATAAACTTTTTCAAACCTATGTTAGAAAAAGAATATTCTTTTCATTTCCTTTCAAGGATCCATCCACATGAATTCTTATTTTAAACAATGAAAAGTTCTTTTACACGTCCCATTGTGTTTTGGCACTAGATGTCATTTTTCATTATTTAGGTTAAATGATACAGTAATACATACCCACCGACAGATATTGGCCAACTCGATCGTTAAATTGACAATGAATTTATGAAATGCTGACTTTAAACGATATTCATGAAGCCCTAACAATAACGTGTACATGCATATCCGATACCAATGACTATCGAGTATAAGATTTGTTGTATGCATGTAGTTTTCAATGCAAAACAAGCTATATATCATTAAATTTCCCGTAGGAGCTGGAAGCTGAGCATCTGCAGTCTTATCATATTAAACCCTTTATGGCAACCCTTGTCTGTGCATTCTTCATTTCTTTCCATTTCTGAGGTCAGCTATCCCAATGTAAAGGCAAAGATAACGAACAGTGATCAATCTCGTAAGTCCTAAATAGAATACAAAAACAAGAGTTGGGCAATCACGGACCCCTCGACACACCAGAGGTGGGATCAGGTGCCTAGGAGGAGTAAGCATCCCCTGTTGACCGGTCACATATGATCATTGCTTTTATTGTTTTTATAAGTTTTGCTGCTATATTTCGTCTGTTCCTGGTTTAAACACCACGCAAATATTATTTGGTTGAGATATAAAAACTATGACCAAAAAAATTCAATATTTCAACTTTTAAAGCATTATAGATTGGGCGATTAGATAAAGGCTATCTTCAGCATTTCGTTAATTTTCATGATATGAAGTGTATATTAGAAAAATGTCTTCAACCGAATTCGAAAATAGTGCTCGAGCTGTGAGTCGCCATTTGCGGAAATGGCCAAAAAAAAATTCAAGAGTGGCGAAAAAAAATCCAAAGTGGCGAAAAAATTGGAGGTTGTTTAACTGTCATACTTGCAACAACAGCTCGTAAGACCGGTGATGTTTTGAACCTCTTCAGTGCACACAGATCTCAGAAATCTGGTAGATAGTTATCCTTGAGGTCATTTTGGATTTGCAGAAAATCAATAATCGCAGTGTAATCAAGTTTTTAAAGGAAGAAAATATTCTATAAACAATGAAGTAGATCGCTATTGATATGCACATCGCAAAGCAGATAAACACATTTCCTTGAAGCTCATTGCGTTTCATTCTTAACTATAATTTCTACAATGTACATCATTCTGCTTTTGGTATTTGATGTGTCAAAATGGGGAAATGTAAACTTGCAGATATTATGATAATAATGAAGAATGTTGAAAAGGTGAAGATAACGAATAGCGATCAAGATCATAAATCATATATAGAATACAAATTAAGAGTTGTGCAAACACGAGCCCCTTGATATGTCAGAGGTGGGATCAGGTTCAATGAGTAATTTATATAAGCATCCCGTGTCAATCCAGATCACGCCCGCCGTGACTTGGTAAATGGAGTACGCATTCATGGAGTACGAGATCTGTAGTCAACATCACTTATAAAGAATGGCGGAACAATTGGTATGAAACACGTCACACAGCATTTGATTAAATGAAAGGTTGAAAAAATAGACCCACACCAACGTTTGTTTGAAATATGTTGTGAAAATGTTTTATCATCATTACTTTTGCTTGCAACTTTATAGACATGTAGTTGTATGTATATATATGTGCATGATTCAGTTTCTCTAGACAAAGTTTTGTTTTACCTCTATCCATGTTATCCATGTCCATGATTTTGAGTTTACGTGTTAAGTTCTTGATTTCAATTTTACAAATTAAAAAAGTACAAAGTAAAAATTTACTTTTGATCATAGTTGTGCATTTAAAATCTCTTTCGCGAAGACTGTTTTGTTTTTGCTTGATAATTTGGTATCTTGTTGGTTAAAGATACATCACAGCTTATTTTGAGCAAAATTCATATAATGTCAATATTCCCAGAGTTTTCCAAATTTTTGTTACGTAAACTATAGTTGAGCGTATGAACTTTGCGAAAATTACACATAAAATTCGCGTTTAAACCCAAAAAATTTATACTCTTTGACGGCCCATACAAAACAGAATGTGTCTCCGCCTTCTGATCTCTACACGCATATGCACTGAGGGTAAATATTTCAGCATGTCTGTAACATATGTTAATTAGTGTCATCCTGAATGCCGATCCCGATCCAGTATTTCATGTTATATTCGTGTACTAGCCTGTTCAATAAATAGTTTTAGCCCCATTCTTGTTATAAATCTCACATGGTGTCAGAAGTGACCGAACAAAAACGCAATGGATCACAAAAATTTCCAAGCGCCATCGGCACTACCGTTTACCGGAAACCTCAGCGAGAATAGGAGGAGGTGGGAACAAAAACTGGATTTGTATCTAACAGCAACAGAATCTACCGACAACCTTTACTGGATTCCGAAATTGCATAATAATCCTTACAAAGATACATCGCTGGTTCCAGTAAATGTTCTAACCAGCCTCTATCCTTACAATAACTAAACTACTAACAGCTATTAAAGAGTCACTTCAGAGATACTGTTTCATTACATAATCCGATGTGGATTCTCAAAAACTCCAAAGAGCTTATAGAAAACTTCAAGTCACGAGATTTTTCTAAAATTGACTGCATCAAAACGTATGATTTCTCCACACTTTATACTACAAAGCCTCACGATAAATTAAAATCTAGGCTTTTTCAGATAATTGATAATTGCTTTTTGAACAAAAACGGCACCAGAAAATACAAGTTTCTGGTCGTGTGTAAACAAGACACATATGTAGTCAGAAACCACTCTGATTGCACAAACAAGTACGCTAAAGGAGATATTAAGAGCATGTTTGGGTTTCTAATAGATAATATTTATGTAGTCTTTAGAGATCATGTCTTCTAACCATCTATTGGTAGCGGAGTGACCCCCTTATATGGCAGACCTATTTTCATATTCATACGAAGCAGAATTTGTTAAAAAACTGTTACGTGATAAAAACAAAAAAACTTGCCGTGTCCTTCAACCGTACTTATAGATATATAGACGATGTCTTATCAATTAACAATCATAATTTTCACAATTATGTCCATTTGATATATCCTGACGAACTCGAAATAAAGGACACCACAGAATCTGACAGATGTGCTTCATATTTGGATATTTTACTTAATATTGACTCTAGTGGCAGACTGACAACTTCATTATATGATAAACGTGATGACTTTGACTTTGTAATCGACAACTTTCCTTTTCTATGTAGTAATGTACCACTATCGCCTGCTTATGGTGTGTATGTCTCTCAGTTGATTCGATACGCAATGGCATGCCATGCGTTTGATGATTTTTTAAAGCGATGCCAACTACTAACCAAAATGTTGATGTTGCAGGGTTATAACGAATCTCGTTTAAGGTCATACGCAACGTTCGTTATCTGTATATATTTTATAGATCTATTTTTAATATAAAATCATAGTACCCTTAAATATTCTTTGAGAAAAAATCAGACCATATTTCCTGTGTTTTGGAAAAGGTAACAGTTGATGAAGAATGCAATTTACACAATTATTTATACTTGAATTCTGAGTTACCTCTCTTTGGAGGAAGCAAATGCAATGCACCTGTGCATATACATAATGCAAAAACACTGTCAGTAGTTGTATGATTATATTTTCATTATCATCAAATAATTCTGAAGGAATTGAATGATGTTTGCGTTTTCTGTAACTCTTATTTTTATCATTGGAAGTCTTCAATTTTGGAGATAGAAAAAAAAATGTGAAATGTACATTGCGTATGCCCTTAAAGTCACATTTTGCAAATTTTACGGTCGCTATAATGACCTTGTTTGCGATATAAATTATCACTAAGTCATATGTGACTGACTTGTTTCATACCCTTTGTTAGACTGTCATTTTCGTACTAGATTTGACGACGGGTAACCCCGTTTACTTTGTTTCGACTACGGGCTCACGGCGGGTGTAACCGGTCAGCAGAGGATGCTTACTCCTCCATGGCACCTGATCCTGCCTTCGCTTTTGTCGAAGGTCCGTGTTGCCCTACACTCGATTTGTATGTGTTTTTGGGACTATGATTACGTTTAATACTTTGTTACTTCCGCGTTGTTACTTCGCCATTTTCTATGATCACATCAATGTCGCCGTTTACTTCATTGTATAGGGGATGAAGGTGTGGAAATATACAACACGTTTACCTTCGCAAACAACGCAGACGCGAAGAAATTCAAACCAGTGTGCAAGAAATTCAGTGAGCACGTAAAAACACTGTTATTGAAAGATACAATTTCTGGGAAACAAAACAAAAAGAGGGCGAAACATTTGATCAGTTCTTAACAGACCTTAAAACCAGAGCCATGAACTGTGAGTTTGGGGAACAAAAAGACAAAATGATAAGAGACAGAATCATATTTGTAATAAGTGACTCGAGACTTAAAGAAAGGTTACTCCGATACGCGGCAGACCCAACACTTGAACGAGTTAGTGAACTTTGCAGAGCGGCAGAAGCAAGTTCATAGCAAATAAAAGAAATCGGGAATCCTACAATAAACCCATCCGTCAATGCATTAAAAAAAACTCAAAGACAGAAACCAAAACAATCAGGCAAAGCTACGACAGTCCAGAAGGGAAACAAACAAGAAAAAACATGGCACTGCAAAAAATGTGATACTGTGCATGGTCAACAGTCCAGTCCAGCCTATGGAAAAACATGCCTAAACTGTGGTGGTAAAAACCATTTCGCCAAAGTGTGCAGAAAACCTAAACACAAACAACAGCGCATCCACATGGTAGAACAAAACAATGACTATGAAAGTGACAATTTGTTTATTGGAGAATTGCAAATTTGATCACTGGAATCAGCATGGTTCAAGGAACTTAAAATAATGGACTAAATTCTGAGATTCAAATTGGATACAGGAGCGGAAACCAATGTACTGCCATTACAAGTATATGAGAAATTTCAGCAAAATCGGAAGCTGCAGAAAACTTGCACTGTTCTGACAACATATGGAAACCACAAACTTCAACCTAAAGGCAGAGTGACATTGAACTGTGCAGGACAAGAAATTGAGTTCTTCGTAGTTGACGTGAAATCCTCGCCAATACTTGGACTAAATGCATGCAGAGAGCTACAGCTAGTCAAACGCATTCACTCTCATGTTGCAGAAAAGCCACTCACGAAAGAAGATTTCTTGAAACAAAATGAAGATTTGTTTCAAGGGTTAGGTTGTTTTCCTGGAGAACATCACATTAAACTTGTCAAAACAGTTTCACCTGTTATTCACCCAGCAAGGAAGGTTCCATATGAAGTACAACCAGTTCTGAAAAAGACATTGGAGAAACTTGAGGAACAGAGAGTGATAGCGACGGTGGACCAACCAACAGAGTGGACGAACAGTCTCGTCATGCCAGAAAAGAAGGACGAGTCCCTAAGGTTGTGCTTGGACCCTAGATATCTAAACATTGCAATTATGAGGGAGCACTGCAAACTTCCAACAGCAGAGGATGTAGCCAGTCACTTACACGAAAAACACATCTTTACAATATTAGATGAGAAAAGTGGATTCTGGCAGGTCAAATTAGATGAAGTATCATCTTAATTGTGTACGTTTATACACCATTCGGCAGATACAGATTCTGTTGAATGCCCTTTGGAATAAGCTCTGCCAGCGAAGTATTTCAAAAGAAGAATCAACAAATGTTTGGAGATATATCAGGTGTATTCATCATCGCAAGTGATATGATAATTGCAGCCGTGAACCATGAAGAACATGACAGGACACTGGCCAAAGTAATGCAAAGAACCAGGGAAAACAATGTCAAATTCAACAGAGATAAACTCCAATTCAAAGTCAAAGAAGTTACTTACATTGGACACTTGGTCACATCAGAAGGGCTGAAACCTGATAAAGAAAAAGTGAAAGCTATCGAGGGAATGCCAGAACCGTAATGTAGACAGGATCTACAGAGAATTCTTGGACTCGTCAACTACCTGTCAAAATACATTCCTAACATGGCAGAATGAACGGCACCCCTTCGCTTACTACTAAAGAAGGAAAACACATGGCATTGGAATGACGAACATAATCAAGCACTGAAGAGGATCAAGAATATTTTGACCAAAGAACCGGTCCTGAAATTTTACGATCCGGCAAAGCCGACACAGATTCAGGTGGATTCATCACAGCATGGATTGGGTGCATGCTTACTACAGGCAGGGAACCCCATAGCGTATGCATCAAGATCACTGTCAACAGCAGAAACAAACTATGCACAAATTGAAAAAGAACTCTTAGCCATATTATTCGCCTGCAATAAATTTCACCAATATATTTACGGAAATGACGTGAAAGTACAGTCCGATCACAAGCCTATGGAGTCAATCATCAGAAAATCACTTTTCAAAACCTCACCAAGGTTACAAAGAATGCTTCTCAAACTACGGAACTACCAAATCAGGATTGTGTACACACCAGGAAATGAGATGCACATCGCTGATATTCTCTCAAGAGCATTTCTAAATGAAACCGGGTCTGAGAAGAAATTAGAGAAAGAAATAGAGATGATGGTAAATGAACACAGATTAAACCTAGCGGCAAGTCCGGAATGAATAGAACAACTGAAGAAAGCCACAGAAAACGACCAAGAAATGCAGGAGTTAAAGAGATTAATCACGAGAGGATGTCCACAAGCCAAATCGAACATTCCGCTCAGTACACGTCCATACTGGAAGATTCGAGACAATCTGTATGAAATGGACTCAAAACTAGTGATACCAAAGGAACTCCACAGAAGCATTCTTGATATCGTTCATGAAAGTCATCTCGGAATTAAGAAATACAAGGCAAGAGCAAATGAATCGTTGTACTGGCCAGGAATCGGAAGTGACATATATAGAATATTACATAGCCAGATGCCCAGTCTGCAACAAGTTCAAAAACAACCACCAACATGCCCCGCTCAAACCACATGAGGTTCCAGAGAGACCTTGGCTGAAGTTAGAAATGGGCATATTTCAATATGGAACGCAAGACTACCTCTTAGTGGTGGGCTACTTTTCCAAATTTCCAGAAATCAGCGCACTCAAGAATAAAACGGCGAAAACCGTGATAATTCACCTCAAATCTATTCTAACCAGACACGGAATTCCAGAGATCATCATGTCTGATAACACGCCATTCTCGTCAAAAGAATTTCGACAATTTGCCAAATCATGGGACATTGAACTTCAAACTTCTAGCCCAACAAATCCAAACTATAATGGAATGAGTGAACGCACAATACAAACTATCAAGAAGCTTCTCCGAAAAGCAACAGAAGCATGACATTACCCGTATACAGTGTTATTGGAATATCGAAACTCGCCAATAGCTAGGATGACCAGTTCACCACCACAACTACTTATGAACCGAAACCTCAGAACAAGGCTACCCGTCAGGAAGGACACACTGGAACCAACAGTAGTACAAAATACACGTCAAGACCTCGGTGATCGACAGGAATTACAGAGGAAGTACAACGACGTCAATGCGAAGCCACTACCAACACTTAGTGAAGGAGATTCAGTTAGAATCCGTAAAGAGAAAACTTGGGAGCCAGCCTAAGTAACAAAGGTTCACAAATCTCCTAGATCATTTATCGTGGAAGCAGAAAATGGTCAAAACTATCGTCAGCAAACCTACGGACAAATCGCCAGACGGACCGATATCTACCGCGAACGATGAATGCCGTACCTCCAGTGGTAGAGTTGTGAAAAGATCAGCGCGTTTTAGTGATTACAAAATGTGAACGTTCGGCTTCATCTGAAAAACGTCAGTTTTCATTCCGTCTACATAAAGGAAATGTGTTTACAATTTAGTTCAAGAAAACAAGCAGTTGTGTAATATTTTTGTGACTTTATTGAAATAACATTTGATCGTAATATTTTTTTTACTTTATTGAAATAACATTTAATCATAATAACTCGGTAATGTTATATAATTACTATCTAGTCAAATCCATGTTTATTACTATAATGCAGCATGACGTCAGTGTTTACAAGTCAAACTGGAAAATACCCAACTTCACGCATGATTAAAATAAGCTGAAAATTTTCATTGGACAATAATTATTTTTTAATTCTAAAGAAAATGAACAAGTATCCATTTGTGCTTCAAAATAAAGTATTTTAGATGAAAATTGGTAATGGGTCAAAATATTTGAAATGAAGTGCATTGAAGGAATGACATTTGATTTGCTTAGTTTTTTTAGCCCGATCCTGACAAGTTTTAAACATCATGAAATTTACGCTAAAAAGGCATGGGACCATATGTTTTTTGATGACATTTTTGAGGTTCACTAGTGTCATTCTTCCACTGGATATGGACAGTTTTGAGAAAAGTGGTATATTTAATTTTTCTAAGAGGTAAAAGGTTAGTATGGAAGCCTATGGGATTTTATTTGGTGGTTTCATCCCATGTGACATATGTTAATCAGTGTCATCCTGAGTGCCGATCCCGATCCAGTATTTCATGTTATATTCGTGTATTAGCCTGTTCAATAAATAATTGTAGCGCCATTCTTGTTTGAAATCTCACAATGTCGATGCATACAATGGATATACACAAAACGTTTACATATTATAGGAGAAAAGAGGTTAGAGTAGAACTAGATATAACTCATGCAAAATGTAATTTACGTTGGGATCATTATGACCGTTAGATATTGGAAGAGACGTAGGGTTATTAAGTAAGTAGTATTTTTATCTGGAAAGGTCATATGTTTTTAAAAAAACCAGTTTAGTCTAAAAGGACATGGAAGGGTTTTCGTTGTATATAAATGAATTTATACCGGCAATTACTCTTTTTTATATAAGAGAGGGAATATTACCATTCTTAAAAAGCGAGTGTTGATCCTACATGGGGTATTTTATATAAGTTTGTACACAACACGTCCGTTGTCTATCTAAATCACGTGATGTAAAATGTCCATGTCAGCTTGAAGAAACTTTAGAATTCCGGATGATCTTCATAGCGCAGTTGAGAAATTGTTCAAAAATATCGGAATAGATATAATTTTTATCATCTTAAGGATGCGTATTATAAGTAACACTTGATGAAAATATGAAAAATGAGTTGTAGTGTCTCTTTAAACTTTTAAACTTCTTGTTAAACACATTGTTTATCAATCGTATCCACCATAGATAAGCTCTCCACTGATTAAGGAGATCGGGGTCAATTCCACCGATTACTTTGCAAGTATTTGGCAACATGATGAATTATGTTTCACTCGTTTTAGTGTTTATCACTTCGTAATACTCTTCATTTGACCCAAATATTTGTATTGAGAGAGAAAATGGAAATATTGTATATACTAATATGTATCTACCGGGTCACACCAGGCCGGATTTACTTTGTGCTAAAATAAACGAGGACAACGTTAATTGTACTGCAGGAATGGAAAATCAAATTTGTTCGTGTTTTACAAAACCCTTGTGGGAAAGTTTTAGTCTCAAGAGACTTGTCATAGAATACTTTAACCGGAAAGGAGGAAGTCGACTTTTCTATAACGGTCCAGGTTTGGATGGGGATTTATATCACGTTTCGGAACCAAACAGCTTCCTAACGCTGCTTCCATCCAATTTGTGTAGTTTTCCAAACATTGTTAAAATCAACTTTGCGCACAACAAAATCAGAAAACTCGAAGACATTGGCTGCATCCATCGCTTACATTCGATTGACTTATCTCACAACAGAATAACCAGCATCTCGGCGTCACTCTTCCACGTCCTTTTATTCCTTACGAATGTGGATTTATCAAATAACGATATTCACTCAATAGAACCCGGGTCATTCAACGATAAAACACTTGGCTTAATAAAACTTGATGTCTCGCATAACTCAATACGGACCTTGGATGCTTCTAATGTCCTTCTTCCCAAAACGTTTTGTAGAATTTCCTATGCCTACAATCAAATTCGTGATTTCTCGAATAAAGCCGCAAACCCTATAATGGAAACGGATGATTTAGGAGATGGTGGATATTTGGATTTTTCTCATAACCAGATTCGACAAGTACCCAACTCAAAAACATTTAACCTTGGAAATAGATACAGTCTTTATGGTGAAATATTTTTTAATCGTTTCATGTTCAATATTTCTTGGAACTATATTCACTGCGATTGCTTTTTGGAAGAATATCTTTGGCAGGTAAGAAACATAAGAGACAAATTTGCCATTGATGGAGATTTGTTGGGTTATACTTGCTTTTTTCCATTCAATCTGTTTCGTACATCAATTGCTAGTCTTATTTTCAATAATGATTTTGACAGACTTGTTTGTCATCTAAATTATTGTCCTAGAGGTTGTTCATGTATCTTTCAATCGAGTAAATACATCATCATTGTCAATTGTACATATTATTTTTTAAGAACTCCTTCAGATTTCAATCTCACAAACACTATCGAAAATGTGAAAAAGCATACGAAAATATACAACACAACGATCAAAATTCACATGTCTGACATGTATATGAAAAACTTGATTTCAAGACACAATCTCTTAAACACTTCCGATATTTATCTGTCAAATAACGTAGAGGTTATTACAAAGAAAGTCCTCACAAATATTTTGCATGCTAGAAATGTTGAGATAAATCTTGTTGGTAACAAAGGAATTTTGAGACTATCAAATGCAATGAAATTGTTGAAGCCTGGCAATATCTTGCAAAGTAACGCAACAATTAGTTGCAACTTTGACCTAATATCCTGGTTCCTCCCGTGGTTAAGAACCGGTCATGTGGAGATAAAAGACCCACATATTGTTTGCAGAATTGAAGATGTCCACATTCCCTTGGAAAACGTAACAAATTCGAATCTACATTGGGAGCAATTCTCAGAAAATAGTTTTGTGCTTTTCCTAGGAAAGTATAAGTTCGTGTTTCTTGCAGGATTTCTCATGATGTTAATCATCATTGTGGATTACATGCACCAAAGGTACAAGGAGTATATTTTTGTCCTTTGCAAATGTATATCAAAAGTCAAAGAAAATCATGATTTAAAATACGATGTTTATATATCCATTGATGAACACAATGAACAAGTTTTGGGGTATGTGCTAAGATCCTTTATTCCTATGCTTCAAACATTACATCTTAAAACATTCCTATTAGTTTGAGATTCTGATGTTGGTGACGTAACGGAGGAGTGTGTGATAAAGAAAATAAACGACTCCGGAACATTTGTGTTTTTCTTAACACGTTCAACATCAATTGAGAACGGATCGATTTTTGCAATAGAATGGAGACATGCATGGAACAGGTATACGTCCAAAGATTTTTATGACATACTTTTGATTAATTTTGAATTGGTGCGAATGTCAGACATTAAAGATCAACGAATGAAAGCTATCAGTGCAGTTGGACACTGTGTTCATTTTTCAGACATTGATTTTACTAAAAAGGTACAAACGTTTTTGCGAAAAGAACATAAAATAAAAATAATCGAGATGCCAAAGGTCGGAGAAAAAAAATTTGAAACCAATATTCAATTTGTCTTTGTTAAATACAGATGAGGTCGGTAAGTAAATAAATACGTTTGTCAAACAAGTTCGTCCTGTAATTATCGTTTGATATATCTTCCAGTCTACATATTGTACATTGATACAATGATGAACTGTTTAAATTATTTGCAATATTGTAAATGTTCATTAAGTCAACTATCGTTATAGTTTTTTTTATGTAATTCTGGCATTGAATGCATTACTTGATGCAGAATCAATAATGCACAAAGGAGCACGGGTCATTTATTAAACTTTCTGAATTCCTATCACAATGTTGTAAAACTGTTTCAGTGTACAGTGTTTCCCTTGAAGTATTAATGAGCAAGCAAG
Source organism: Ostrea lurida (assembly GCA_903981925.1). Lineage (NCBI taxonomy): Eukaryota > Metazoa > Mollusca > Bivalvia > Ostreida > Ostreidae > Ostrea > Ostrea lurida. The sequence continues at coordinate 16,105 of CAJDSM010032200.1, forward strand.
GGACACTTGAGAGGAGAGAATGTTTGCACATATGTTGATGTAGATGCATGTATATAAATTACAAAAATATGTTTACTGCTTGAAACGTATGCAATATATGTGTGTGAAAGGTTGAAGAAAGCGAACAGTGATCTCATAAATTCGGATACAAAAGAAGAGTTCCGCAAATAAGAACCCTGGACATACCGGTACCAGAGGTGGGATCAGGTTCATAGGAGGAGTAAGCATCTCCTGACAACCGGTCAAACCCGCCGTGAGTCATTTATCATGATCAGGTAAACAGAGTAATACGTAGTTTAAGTCGAGGTATAAAGAACGTGCTAACAATAAGATTGAATCACATCAAATTGTGTCGTTATGACAACTATAGAAGTCGCAAAATGATTTCTGTAAACGTGACTGTTGAACCTCCTGCAACATCAACTTTTTCGTTAGAAGTTTGTTTCGATCTAAAAATTGATCATTAGCAGAACAAGATTTTGCATATCGAATAAGTTGAGAGACATAAACACCATAATATGCAGGTGATAATGGAATGCTGCTACATAAATATAGAAAGTTAATGATGGAATAGCTGAAATAATCCCGTTTGTCATAATGATTTGTATATTTCGTCCATTTTGCTAAGGTATTTTTATGACACAATGTATGTACATGTAGATCTATATGTTCAAATCATGCATGTATACTGGAACATGAATTATGTATATCTATGAATATTTATTATGATATTTGTACATTCAGGGTAACCTTTAGGACCCCAGGTGAGGACTAGACGAGACATTCTCTGTGAAGAGTTTATCCTCATGTCCTCTCTGACATATAAATTTACAAATAAATTCTGGCATGTCTTATCATCTTATGCTACGATAGGGCAATGATTGAAGTAGCGCAGATAACTTAATCAAGTAGGATTTTAGATATGCTATAACTTTTAAGATATTCAGAATTAGGTTACCAAAATACATTGTAATCTGAATTTTCTTCTTTGTGTTCATTAACAATAAGTACATGTATAGTTCAATATCAAATGTTTGAATTATGTACGTTTTGATATTTCGAGTGCGTACTTTGTGTAATGTTGAATCACTTTGTTAGTCCCTAGATTGTTTGGCAGGCTAGGGCACTTTGTATTTACAGTGTTTTTGAAAGTAAGCATTTATTTTAAATCATACCTGTGAAGTGTGGTTTATGTAAAACTTTCAGTGGAGACCCGAATATAAAGCAACATTATTTGATTTTACCTGCACTCGCCTCTCTCTTATTTTTGCAACATTCCCAAATCTTGGACTGGAGGTTGTGCCACATACAACGTAACGAGTAGCTCCAAGTTCCCCAGTTCAGTCGACATATTGATATACACATAAGAGGTATACTACATACTATAGGCATGACAATGACTATACTAGTATGTAATATGATTTTTTTTATCACACAAATGTACTGTTTCCGGGTTCATAACACGGGTTCGGAAAAACGATATGAACTCGTAGCTGAGGTTCATAAAAATGCAAATTAGGTAGATCAATCACTGGGTCAATCAATCTTGCGAGCAGGAGCTACGTAAAGGAAACTGCACATCAGCCTTCGAAACTGTAAACATTGACGGTAAAAGACATTGTTGCATCAAGGGGATTTTATGTCTTTTATGAAGTGAAAATAAGTGTTACAACAGAAATTTCAAGCTTCTTCAAACCGTGACGTTGTAGACGACGTCACAATCGAATTGATGGCGCTAAACAATAACAAATCGAAAAATTCGGGTTGTGAAATAGAAAGTAAATCAAAATATGCGTTTAATGATCGTTGTGTGATAAATAGAATCTTAAACTCGTGCTTATGGCAAATTAAATTTATGAAATTCGTTATCCGATTTTAAACTATTTCCCTCGCAAGGCTCGGGAAATATTAAATCCGGTAACTCATATCAATAAATTTCATATGCCATAAGCACTTGTTCAAGATCCTCTATGAAACTACCATATGAAAAAGATATCTAAAATTCGTGTATGATATATGTATGATAGGCTACCGATCCACAAACATGAAGATAGGCACCTGATCCCACCTCTGGTGTGTCCAGGGGTCCGTGATTGCCCAACTCTTGTTTTTGTATTATATTTAGGACTTACGAGATTGATCACTGTTCGTTATCTTTGCCTTTACATGAAGGTAATAAGATTACTGTAAGATAACTTCTGTTACCTTGTGATGTTTATTTGTTCATTATGGTACTGCACTGCAGATGCGGAAGTTCTACGGGAGTTCTACATTAATATACCGTTAGTCTGACTGTCTATTTGTCCGTCGTCAATTTCTTTTTTGCGTTTAAATTGTTATCCCCTTTTACAAATTGCAATGATAGGTTTTCCTCGTGAATGTCTTGTAGTCAGGGACGAGATGCGTATGAATCTTGATAAATATAGTTCAATCATTCTGATAAAAATGAAAGTCGAATGTAAATACAACATGCATAAGAAAAAAAGTAAATTTTTGAAATACACGAGAACATAAACTACAGTGATTCACGCCCTTCAGGAAAGTATGCATTTGTAAATCACCAAGATTCATGCCTTCCTGTATTTTAAAAACAATATTTTTTTGTAGAGTGATAACATATCTTAAATCATTCTTAACATAAAACGTAAAACGTTAAAACGTAGTCATAATAAAAAAAAACATATACAAAGTCGAGACTCACCACGTTGACTAGCAAAGAGAGAGACTATCAGTGACACAGCTGTCGCCACGTGATCTATGGACAACGCCATCGGACTTCGAAAAAACGAAGCAGGATCGGTTGAGAAATGCTGACGACACACGAGGATTCGATTTCATAACCCTCCAACATCAAACTTTTAAATATAGCGTCTGCCTCTCCCTTTTAAAATGCTCACTCCGAAGAGGGGCGATTCAGACACATCATCCTGGAATCCTTCCCCAGGCCGTACACGTTTATAGTTCACTAACGAATACAACAGCAATTGAACTCATTTGGCCGGAGATCGGAGACTATCACTACGGGATTATACAATATGAGCCTATCTTCATAGGACAGATATGCACAAATGTGTAGCATCGGTGAGACCAGTCGTGTATCTAACCGATAGCACATCCAAGAAGTCTTAGATCCAATGCATGACTATCATGACGGAGCTTGTGCATTACATTTACTATGCGATCTAAATCACACAAAGTGTCACCGCACCATTATCATAAACATAAAATCATAAGAGATACGTTTGAATCGAACATGAGCCTACGTGACAATAAGAATTAGTGAAGTAGTAGAACTTAGTACTACAAATCATTAATAACGCAAGATACTTATCGACACAATCCTAGTAGTGCTTGACCTTCTGTAAATAAAATCTATCTCGAGAGAAAGTGGCCGATACAGAGAGGGCATAATAGAATAACATTGTAATCATATATTACTAGCGTGTAGATATTATTAATGAAAATAGGCAGGTAAAGTTAATCATCGAGGAATCAATACACACTAGTGAATTGTATAACAGAGTCTGATTCTTTAGTTCCACCCAGAGACAGAAATACAGAGAACTACATTGTAGTTATACGAAAATTCTGCATGTGTGATCACATGGATCACAAATAATCTGCCTAATGATACCCAGATATACCACAAACCAGTAAGCGTGAGCGTAATTGAGGAGAGACACAATACGATCTTATATGAGGAAGTTAAATGTTAGGCAATCTTGCGATCACAACAGGATACATTTAAGTCCACAACTTTCGCGAGATCGCAGTCATTTCATATTTATGATGCCGTGGCCTAATCACACGGAGTTATTGATTAAGCGTAAGGTTTCAATATTCAGTGTAATAGAGAGTTTTAATCATATTCTGTCTTAGTTTTTAGAACAATGGAGAGGTGCACACTAGAAACACCACATACCTATAAGCATATACATATTAAGAGCTCTTCATAAGCAGTGCACATATTAATGGGAGAACACTAGTAAGTATTCGTGTTCTAATAACGTTACCAGAAAAAACACGCTATATGAGATATTGTCACATTGTATAGCGTTTAAAACATGATTGTTGAAACCCCTGCAACACCATCTTGTTTGGATGTAGTCTGACTACGATATAAAAATATTAAGTTTATCATACGCAGAGAGTCGTTAGCTCTCTGTAGAGCATGTTAACTTTAGTTAAATCACCCATTGCAGCTCAGAGATGGCGCACATTGTGTAGGTATCTCTGCGAAACTATTATGCAATTTCTGTATCTCGAAAATAATGGGAATATGTGAAAAACGGAAACTAATGGAGCAAAAAGCCGTTTGTAGAGTCAGTGACTGCCGCCAGAAAAATGAAGTGTATGCTAGAGTTGTTTTCAGCATGTAACGTCAATAAGTATAGTCGAAGTCATTCGACATAAACACTAGCCTCCGTATATAGTGCGAAACAAGTCGTGTTACAGGTTATAGAATATGTCGTCAACATTTGGTCGAAATTGATGGTAAGTCACATTTTATACTAGCGCGTCTCACTCTTGAAATAAATAAGAGTTTAATCTCTGAATAAAAAAGAGAGAGCGATATCGAGTCCAGTCGGTACTATACTTCGAGTGATCGTAAGCATAGCGACGGAAGAATCCTCATTAGAAGATAGCATCGCACACCTACTCATCCTGCGAGTACACGGCGATGAGTGTATGCAATCCGAGCACCAGCCTTACCGACAATAGAGTTGAGATCGAGAGAGCCACAACATTCAACTCTATAAGAGGAGTTCGAATCAACAGTTCACTCAGAAGCATTATAGTGAATAAAGAATGTATTCGTGACAACAGGTATAAGTATTACGGACGGCATTAAGGGGTAAGTACTCAAATACTATGTAGTAAATATAACGTTATGGATTTCAATCATCAATGTACGCGTAAATCAGACAACACCATAAGATTCTCTGTGCCGCGCTCGTGCCGACGTCCTACGATAACAATTATAAGTTTACAAGATCGACGTTGTATGCCAGAGCCTGCCTGGCAATTACGGTAAAAATGCTGTTGGTGGCTTTCAAGATTGGTAAGTATTCAGACTAAAAAGTTGTTCTTTAATAACACTGATTTTTGACTAACGATTACTCCAGTTTGCCCGATCTAAGATTATGAGCGCAGAATGGGCGTGACCGTTGGCAAGGATGTATTACTCCTACTAGCATCATCCCACACTCTGGTGTTCTGGGGTCTCATGTTCTGCAATCTTGTTTTGTATATCTGCTTTAGACATTGCGAGACTTGATCACTGTTCGTTACCTTTGCCTTTCATTAGCAATAGCTGTAAATAAATGTTTCGGTATATTCGGCATTTTGATAGTATTGAGTCAGTATATATTACTATTTTATAGGTCTAAGTTTTGTATGCTGTACTATAACCCTCTCCCTATTTTTTACATTAACATTCTTTTAGCCAGATCAACTTTTGATCAAAGGTGATTATAACATTTTATTGATGCATTCTACACTAGGGAGGAGTACATCATGTGGATGACTTTACGCCAGATTAGGTTTATACGGATCTGTTCACTATATCAGTATAAGTTATGAGTATGTGTGGAGATTCGCTTCTCATATGTAGACTTTTTTTTATATACATCACTATGAAAGAGGTTCTCTATGACATCGATTTCGATTTGGCTTGCCATTAATAATTACGGCGATATTTCGTAAAGATAATTATGAATTTGTTGGCTATGTCAGGGTTGATTGTTTTTGCAAGTCATGGTTACAGAATTTGTCTAAAAGTGTGTATGTGTGGCGTAGTCCACGCATAAGGTTCATGGTGAGTACTATATACAACCGGTCAGTTCTGATGCTACCATGACAATACAGTCTCAACAGATTGTAGAATAAAGTGTTGTGTATTCGGTACGGCACTGGACAAGCACGACAAGATGTAATATGGCGAACTCGCGGAGCGACTTCAGGTCCGTGCAGGATAGCAGAGTAAACGTATATTGATAGTAAGGAATGCCCAGCTAAGTGTGGCCAAGTAGCTCTACGAGAGGATGAAACGACACAGTGCGCAGTGGCTTAAGATCGTACATCGTCTCTCCACTATACATGAATAAATCCATGCCGACTAGTTGGAAGTGATGCTCTAGCGGAGAGATTCGGTGTCACGTGAGAGCAATACATGCACTCTATCCGTGCGACGAGTTCACAAATCACCTGGCTCGAGTTCACAACTCGAATGAGGAACCACTCTCATTATCTTCATCGGGTGGCTCACTATGGTGAAATGAAGATGTCCTACATGACACGAGTCTACAATCGAACCAGTCAGATAGTCGATTTATAACTGACATACTTTGGAATTAACCGCATCTTCTCCTGAGTGTTGATGAAAATGATGTTACTGGTGTAACAAAGATGAAGACTGATAGAACCTATCTTGCTTTTTTGGTACTTGTGTGTCATGTTATATTTTTGTCGCTGATTTTGTATGATTATGACATTCTGTAAAATTTAACGATACTGTAAAGGGAGATAACGCGGATACTGCAGCACTTTGGTGTGAGGAGAGTGACTTTGATATATTTCAGTGAGAGGTCGAGAGGTGAGTTGGCTAACGAGGTATTGAGCTAGTATAGCAAGAAGGACACCACTCACCTCAACCCAATAGTCCATGATTGACCCTATTTAGAATAGCTTACTTAGTACACAAATTCACGACGACCAGAATTTGACTTCTGTGATGAGAAGTAGAATCGGCCGTAAACTAATTGTACTCTTAGCTAAAAGATGGTCCAATAATCACCGACGATGGTCGCTATGTAGAATCGACAGTCGGGGTATGCAGTGTGGTTAGGCGAATTAAACGTTAGTACGTGTATAACTTCATGTATCCGTCTTTGAGTATTATTGCGTACGTGCTCGAGATGAGAACTATGGCGAGGACTAGACACTGGCGGAGTGCATTAGTCCAGATCTTCAGCATGTTGATCTCTAGCGTTTCACTCAAAAGAAGAATAGATACCGAGAATTTATCGTTTAAACAATAACGCGCAGACATCCTTCTTTCACATTATACAGATGCATAACTTCAATACAAACTTTCTTTAGATTGTTACTTTTTTTTTGTCGTTTAGATTCCGCAGCTCTATATACCTCCTGTGTTGTCATCAAATTACACATATATACTTCGTTTTAATGTGTGGTTGAAACGGATGCCATCGCGATGGCAGCTGAATCGCGATGTACTGGTCTCCAATCGATGTTCGATTTATTCCGGGTCTAATTTTCGTTCGATATATCGACGTAGAGTGTACTTAGGGAGCACACACTCTGTGTAACATAAGTGAGATCTATAAATATCGGCGTACTTGGCGACAAACACGTTTTTCTAGCGTGAACACAAAGAGATAGCGCAGTAGATTTTGAAACTGCTGCGTGAGTTAAAGAGTGCGCGAAGCACGGGACCATCATGCTCAGAGTAAGTGTGCAAATTAGCTCCCGACTTCGTTGTCCTACAGCAGCCCAGTTGCTATGGGTTATATAGAGATTTTTATTTTAAATATATATCGTATATTGTTGAGCGATGGCATGGAGCATATTTATATTTTTCAAGAGTAAGAATAGTTATTAACTGTTTCATATATTCTAGAACATCTTACAAACCAGGATCCGGATTATAATACAAGAACCGGATATGGACTTTCAAGGATTATCCTCCCTGCTATGAAGTGGCGCTATAGTCTGTAGGCGCCTGTATCGTGGAAGTAGTTTGCTCCAGTCTTTGGCACTGGGTTAAGAACTAACTAGCGGAGACGCTGAAAGCTTCTGGCAGAAGAGCAGGAGGTGCCTGAGGATTATTGCTTACTGTCGAGGCTGGTTGGTAGACTGCAAAAAAAATCGGAGTATGCGATGTGAGCATCCCACGTATTGAGAGTGTATGCGTACAGACCTGAAATGTAGAAAGCATTGTAAAAGCATGAGAGAGAATAGATTCCTCCATAATGCGACAATAAGGTCGAGGATCGTTTGAATGCATCACTGAAGAGACATTAATTTGTCCGAAATACCGTCAGGGCTTCACACGAGAAAATCGAGACTCAAAAATTGGTACCCGAGACAGCGTGAAGTCATTAGGCATATTATGATGTGAGGTCAGTTACAGCAGAGCGGTACCGGTGTGAAGTAAGTCCTTTATTTTTGACCGGAAGGTATAAAAAATAATGTAATATATTCGTACTGTCGACGAACAGAATCTAAACTTAGAGTTGAGAGACCGTCCTCCAATCTGCTCCACGTAAAGACCTCTCGCCCACATAGAGTGCACACTCTCGACATCATTGAATTCTGTGGAAGACGATACGCCAGACGCTGGACAAATGAATCTGAGGGAGAAGGAGCTTGACACTTTTTTTCTGAAATTGGATAAAAAGTATTGTCGGAGTTTATTTAAATCCCGTAATTGTCCGAACTCCGCCCCAATACCCCCTCCTTCACTCGATTTGGAACTGATTGTATTGATAACTCACCTTAATACAAACGGCACAGTAATAACGAGGTGTCCAAGTCGACGGGAAGGAAGTAGACATTGTAGCTATGGCGAGGAGCTCTGCTGAGCGGACGGAGTCTGGATCAACGAGAAGAGCACTGGTACACCGACGGAGAAGGACTCGCAAGAAGTGCTCGAGGACTCGAGGCCGAATGACACAAAACCAGAATATGGAGTCCTTAAGTCAAGATTCGTATATGCGTACGTAATAACCATATAACAGGTCTCAAATCTGAACAAAAATACGAAAGTGCAGAAAAGTCGCACAGGCAGCTGATCAAGGAATAAAGGCGATCACCAGCGAGCTATCGTGAATTATTACGGACCACGATAAAGGATATGGCGAGTAAGCTTGATGCTTTGCTGGGGAAGTGGAAAGGAAGTGTTCGCATACGTAAGAAATACTGCGATAGGGATTAGGGAATACGGACAGAGAAAGGCATGACAGGGAATCCCACGCATGGTAAAGTCGGGCTTAAGGACGGAGAAGTGCGAAAGATCGATATTGCTCGAAACTAAATGGAGGCCACGAAAGAGGCGTCGCGCAGACAGAAGAATCGATGGGCTATGAGTTAGAGTTGAAGGAAATAAGAAACTCTGTCATCATCTCTTAGTTGTGCTACTGGACCAACGAAGAAATAATAAAACGCCGTTTAACTCGTACTTATCCCCCTGGTTTTAGAGTGCAATCTTAATAAGAGAAGTAGCGAGCCAATGAGTTACAATCATACGCTAACTACATGAAAACTTGTAAACTAGTTCACTGATGGTGAAACGATCATAGTCTGATGT
>CAJDSM010032200.1:25460-36727 GCA_903981925.1 Ostrea lurida
TACGAATAGCATGCTCTTGCGTATCGAATAAACTGGGAGATATACATACCATAAGCAGGTGATGGTGGTATATTACTACATAGAAAGGGAAAGTTGACGATTGCAAAGTTAAAAACATCACGCTTATCATATAATATAGATCTTTGTCAGTCTGCCATTAGAGTCAATATGAAGTAGAATATCCAAATATGAAGCAGATATGTCCTATTCTGTGGTGTCCTCTATTTCGAGTTCGTCGGGATATACCAAATGAACATAATTGTGAAAATTATGATTGGTAATTAACAGGACATCATCTATATATCTATATGTATAAAGGTTGATTTTTTTCCCGAACAGTTTTAGAACAAATTCTGCTGTGTGCAAATATAAAAATAAGTCTGCCTAATGATATCATACAAAAGTACTTGACTATTGAAGAACAACATCTATATATGTTATGGTTATGAGGTTAAGGTCACAACAAACATTTAAGTTTAGCACACTTCGGTAACTCAGTATTTAGAGCGTTCACCTCTTGATCAGAAGGTTATTGAGGTTTTTTGTCTCTTTTAAAGGGGTATGAACATATGAAACACGACCAGTGCTAAAAAAGAAGAGTCTTATATCAATTTTATAGGCTACAATGGCTTTCTCTAATTTTCAGAAAACCACTTGAATGTCATTTGTTAGGATATTTAGATGAGATACAGCACTCGCAATTAATTGTTAAAAAACACGAGCCATGAGGATCTTGCGAACTATTTGCAATTCTGTATGAAAAAAGATTGTGAAAAAGACATCCACATAAGGCGTTCCGATCGCTAAAAAGTAACTCGCTACGCAATTCGACCATAAAATCTCTGCTGCTATTTTTAACTCTACATTAGATTATGTCAACATTATGGTCGATTAATGGGTAATCATTTTCGTTTCTTAATGTCTATCAAATATATCAAAGTAGAACTCTCGAATAAAAGACACCAAGGAGCAGTCATCCAAAATCTGACTTCGATACTTCGATATCTTTTATTGACATAACAAGCTCTAACTTCAGACTTCCATCGGCGCGATTTCAGTTTCTCCATCGTCAACTTTCCATATTGATGTAGCAACATTCCTTCATCACCTGCACAGATGGTTCGATATACATGTACAAGAGCTCGCTCTGCGGATAATCAATTTTTAAAAATCGTGTCAGACTACTTCCAAAACAAGATGGTGTTGCAGGGGTTTCAACAATCATGTTAAAGTCAGCATTTTGCAAATTATTTGGTCGTTTTAACGATCTTATTTTGCCATTTTTGGCCTGCTCTTTGGTAAAAATGCTGTCTGGTGTGCTCATTGTATCAACTAAAAAGTTGTTCTTTATACACTGATTTTGACTACAGATTACTCCCGTTTGCCCGAATCAAGATATGAGCGCACGAATGGGCGTGACCGTTGGCAAGGATCTTACTCCTACTAGGCACCTCATCCCACCTCTGGGTGTATCTGGGGTCCATGTTTGCCCAACTCTTGTTTTGGTATTCTGCTTTAGACTTGCGAGATTGATCACTGTTCGTTACCTTTGCCTTTTCATTAGACATAGAGCTGTAAATAATGTATTCGGTATTTTCGCCATTTTGATAGTATTTACAAGATAGATATTTGCTCGAGTAACTAAGTGTTTGATTATCTAGTAACATACTATTCTTGCACGAGTTGTCGCATTAGCTCACTGTTTTTTGTGTATTTGTGACGTCACTTGGAGATCGAAAGATGTAATGCACAGCTCATGATAGTCTGCAGAAGGATAAAGAATGGAGGTGCTTCGTAATCCGCTGGTCGTGGAAGTGCTTGTCCCAGAACCATTAGTGAATGCGAATGTGTAATTCGTTGTCTTAGGCATATAACGTGTCGACGCCCTGTGAAGGATTCCAGGAATGATGTGTCTGGAGAACAGAATGGAGGTGCTTTGTAATCCGCTGGCCTATGGAATCCCGTCCAGAACCATACACCGTCTGGTATTTCGTTTCCTTAGTGTAACGTGTGCGCGCTATGTGATGATTCCTGGAGTATGGACTGGACTGATGTTATGGTGTAACAATATTTAAGCTGATAGAAACTATCTGTTTTTTGTACTTGTTGTCATGTTTATATTTTTGTCGCTGATTTTGTATGATTAAGAATTGTAAAATTTTAAGATCGTTTTAACTGTGTTAAGTTTGTCAATATGACACTAGCTACCGGTAGATTTGTGTATTCAAGCACACGTTACACTAGATTAAGCGCACTGTATGTAACTATATATTATTTGTCGGATTTTCCTACTAGATTTGACTACGGGAAATCCCGTTTCCTTTATTTCGAATTAAGGGCTCACGGCGGATGTGACCGGTCAGCAGAGGTCAAAATAAGGCATTTTTCATTTGGTTTTCACAGGATAGAACATAACAAATTAAAACAAGCGCAGAATCCTTCTTTCAACATATACAGATGAAAACTGCAATAAAACTTTCTTTAGATTGTACTTTTTTTTTTTTAACCCTATTATACCTCCTGTTTGTCATCAAATTACACATATATATCTCTGGTTTTTATGTGGGTGAACGAATGCATCGCGATGCAGCGAATCGCGATGTACTGGTCTCAATTCGATGTTCGATTTATTCCGGGTCTATTTCGGTTCGATACAGTTCTAAAATTATAAGCACAAATAGTTTTTGAAAACACGTTTTCTGACTTGCCAATAGCATTTGAAAACTGCTAGGTCGAGGCCTCTGCTGGTGGACTGTTTTGTCCCCGAGGGTCTCTACAAGCCAGTTGCTATGTACTATGTTACTAGCTTAAAATACGGATATTTATTTAATTGAAGTGGTAAAATTATAAATCTATATCAAAATTAAGGATTATCTCCCTCAGAGCATATCTCTGATCCTTCGAAGTATTTGGCTCCAGTCTTTGGCACTATGTACATTGTTCACTATTTTTATATTTAAAATTTCATGTTCAGATTTCCAACAATTTCGGTTTGAGGCATCACTGAAGAGACATAAAATTTGTCGAAATACGCATTTGGTGCATCAAAATTGGTACGTATAATGATTATAGTCCAAATCAGGATCTTAAGTCCCTTATTTTTGAAAGGTCCTAAATTCCCGAGACCTCGCTCATTTGAATGGCGACATAATTTTCATGACTATCACTGAATTCTGTGGAAGAATAGCCAGACGCTGGACAAAAATCTGAGAGAGGAGCTTGACACTTTTTCTGAATGGAAAAAAGTATTCGGAGTTTATTAAAATCCCGTATTCAACCATTTAACGGGGAAAATGCGTACTAATTATTCCCCTCTGTTTTTAAGAAAGCAAATTGATATACAATAGACTACATGAAAAACTTTGTACTAGTTCCAGCTGATAAAGCTAGTAAACAACATTGTCTTTGTTTGTAAAAGTTACTATTATAATTGCTTTTTAAAGAATGAACTAGGATTATATCAACATCTGGGAATCCTAACTTACTCCTAAGCAATTTCCAAAAAGATGAAATTCTCAAAATCACCTTTCTGTTTTAAAATACTTTCAATATTCCGAAGAAATCAGGATCAATTTGAATTACCATACTTGTTGGATTCCGAAATTAGCAATAAAAACCCTTACAACAAACATACATTCGCTGGCTCCAGTAAGTGCTCTACCAAGCTCTTTCTTTACTTTTGACTAAACTACTAACAGCTATCAAAAGAATCTCTTCAGAGATACTGTTCCCTAATATTCCAGAAGTGGTGTCAATCAAAATGTGGGATTCTTAAAAACTCTAACGAGCCTTTTGGATACCTAAAATCATGAGATTTTCAAAAATTGACTGCATCAAAACGTATGATATCTCCCACTTTACACAAACGATTCCTCACGATAAAATTAAAATCTAGGCTTTTTAAGATTAATAGATAATTGCTTTAAATCAAAAACGGCACCAGAAAATACGAAATTTCTAGTCGTTGGGAAACAAGACACATATTATTGTTAGAAAACACTCTGATTGCCCACACAAGTACTCTGAAGTAATATTAAGAGCATGTTTGGGTTCTTATAGATAATATTTATGTAGTCTTTGAGAACAGGTCTTCCAAAATCCGTAGGTATTCCTATGGGCACTAATTGTGCCCTTATTGGCAATTTATTTTTATACTCATATGAAGCAGAATTGTACAGAAACTGTTACGGGATAAAAACAAAAAACTTGCCGTTCCTTCAACCTTACATATAGGTATATTAGATGATGTGTTATCAATGAACATCAATAATTTTTCACAATTATGTCCATTTGATATATCCCGAAGAATCGATATAAAAGGACACCACAGAAATCTGAACATATCTGCTTCGTATTTGGATATTTTACTTAACATTGAACTCTAATGGCAGACTGACAACTACATATAATGAAAACGTGATGACTTTGACTTTGCAATTGTCAACTTTCCCTTTCTATGTAGTATATAACCACTATCACGCCTTGCTTATGGTGTGTATGTCTCTCAGTTGATTTCGATACGCAAAAGGCATGCCATGGCGTATGATGATTTTTTAAAGCGAGGCCAAATCTACTAACAAAAAAGTTGATGTTGCAGGGTTATAACAAAACTCGTTTAAAGTCATCATTTCGCAAATTCTACGGTCGCTATTAATGACCTTGTTTCGATTAAAATTATCACTAAATCATTTGTTGACTGATTTTGTTCATACCCCTTTGTTAGACTGTCATATTTCCTTACTAGATTTGACGACGGGTAACCTCGTTTACTTTGTTTCGACTACAGGCTCACGCGGGTGTGACCGGTCAGCAGAGGATGCTTACTATCTCCATGGCACCTGATCCTGCTTTCGCTTTCGTCGAAGTCCGTGTTGCCTACACTCGATTTTGTATGTGTTTTTGGACTATGATTACATTTGATACTTTGTTACTTCGCCATTATATCAGACAGGAAAACCACTGGAATATATGTAATGGAGAAACACCATATGTTAACAAATAATACTCCAAACAAAAATTGAATAAAGTTTAAAAAGGAACACCTGATCTTTTTTCCCCCAACAAACCTTGTATAAAATAGTTTCTTTAAACAAGAAGTTACCCTTCTTGAATGATTAGGAAGAAAAAGCCAAGGCAAACATTTTGATCACAATTTAATAAATTTCGAAATTCTAAGTTTTATCTATGGCAATTATCTGGATACATACGCGGTTGCTTATTACTAATCTTTCAATTAAGGTTTTATTTTAGAATAAAGCTTGGATACCTTAACATTAGCCGCCAACTTGACTAAATTAATCCAAAGTTAAACTAGGTCCGTATTAGACTTATCGCTTTATATGTCGCTCCAAAACATTGAACCCGACCATATATCAAATATGAAGGAAAGACTAAGTGAATTATAGTCGGGCTTCAATGTTGAAGGCGAATATAACCGATAAATCTAATTTGTGGCGGTTCCCCTAAAACTCTTTCTTCCTGCGACGTAAAATGTTAAACGAAAAGGTGAACCGTGTTCCAGCGGAAACACGTCACTTAGTATTACAATACTGGACGAACGGTTCATACTATAACCATTAAAAAGCACAGCATTTAATCAAATCTTATCGAAACATCACTGTAGATAAGCAAATCCAATGATTAGAAAATAACGAGTCAGTAGCCACCTGTTTACTTTACAACTGGCCTTCACAACATGATGAAATTTGTTATCACTCAAATTTTAAGTGTTTATCGCTTCGCTATAATTCCTCTCCATTTGACCTTATACTAATTTAATGTATTTAAAGAAGAAAAACTGGAATTATTGTATACACAAACTAGTTCTCTACCACATCGAGTCACATTACCCAGGCCGGAATTACTCTGTGCTAAGTGTAAGAACCAGGAACAACGTAATCTGTACTGTAAGCGAATAAAAAGTCAGAAATGTTGTAACGTGTTTTACAAAGGCGCTCAGATTGGGAAGATCTCTGGTTCAGACGTACTTGTATCAAGAATAAACCTTAACGCGGAAAGGAGGAGAAGTTCCGACTTCTGTCTGTGATGGTCCAGGTTTGGAATGGTGATTTATATCACGTTTCGGACCAAAACAGCTTCCTAAGCTGCTTCCATTCAAATTTTTGTAGTTTCCAAAATATTGTTAAAATCAACTTTGCGCACAACACAATACAGAAAACCTCAAAGACATTGGGTGCATCCCATCGCTTACAATTACGATTGTACTTGTTCTTACAATTAAGAATAACCAGCATCTCGGCGTCACTCTATCACGGCCTTTCATTCCTAACGAATGTGGATTTATCAAATAACAAATCACTCAATAGAACCCGGATCATTAAACGATAAGACAACTTGGGCTTAATAAAGACTCGACGTCTCGCATAATTTAATACAAGAACTTGGATGCTTCTAATTTCCTTCTTACCAAAAACGTTTTGCAGAAATTTCCTATGCCTAAAATCAAGTATCATGATTTTCTTCGAATGAAGCTCAATCCATAACGGAAACGGATGATTTAGGAGATGGTGGATATTAGATTTTTTTTAATAAACTAACAGTTCAAAACGCATACCTACCCCACAAAGATACACATGAGATGGGTACAGTGTTTTTGGAAACTGTCATTTAAAATCAGTTTCAATTTTCAAAATCTCTGGCAACCCCTATCTCCTGTGACTGCTTTTGGAAGAAATCCTTTGGCAAGGATAAGAAACAATCGAGACAAGTTTACCCATTCCTGGAGATTTGTTGGGTTATAAATGATTCACAGGGCGCTTACTCTGCGGGATACAGTCAGTTGTTGATCTATTCACAAACAACTAGATTTCGACAGACATTGTTTTGCCAGCTACACCATTGTCACTGAAGGCTGTTCGTGCGTATCTATTCAATCGAGTAAATATGTCATCATGTGTGTCATTGGTACAAATTATTTTGAACAGATCTTTTCCAGATATTAATTTCACAAAAATGACGAAAACTGTGAAAATACCACACAAACTGTTACTATGCTCACAGATCAGACATTTCATAACGTTCTGGTAAAATTTATTGAAACTTTGAAATGCAAGAGACTATCCTCGTCAAACACCTCCTATCAATGATCTTTCCAATAACATGTAAGAGTTATGGCGAGCAAGGCCCTAACTAAATCTTTACGCATGCAAGAAAATATTGAGAAAAATCTTGTTTGGTTAAACAAGGAAACTTTTCAGAACTACCGAATGCCATTTAGAAATTGCTTGCAGAGCCTGGCAGTAATCTTGCTAGTAATGCGAAACAGTAATTGATTAGTCGACTGCGATTTAAATGACGCTGGTCCTCCCGTGGTTAAAAGAACACGGGCAAGTTGAGATAAAGAAGAACCTAAAAATTGTATTGCAAATAATGATTGCTTCAATTCCCAATTGGAAAACGTCACAAGTTCGGATCTCAATGCTATCAAGAATCATCAGGAATTATAACTTTGTGATTTCCTTGCAGGAGGCCTTATAATTTTAAATCATCATTGTATTTTAATCGTTGACGAAAGGTACGGAGTGAGTATATTTTTTGTCTTTTTACAAAAGTAATAGCAAAGAGAAGGCAAAATTCAAGTTGAATACGATATCGATTTTATATATATAAATGAGACACCAATGAACACCTTTGAAGGTATGTCAATTCGATCCTTTATCCTATGCTTCTAAACAATTCAGTCTTATAAAAGACATTCATGTTAGCCAGAAGTTCCCGATCACTGGTGAATAAAAGGAGTGAGATGGTGAATAAAGAAATAAAATTCCGGAACGTTTAGTGTTTTTCCTTAACAAACGCGTTAAACAAGAATTCAAAACGATCAATTTTATGCAATAGAATGGAGACATGCGTGGAACAGGTAATATAGTTAGCGAAGTATTTCTCTGCACTATTGTTATTGATTAATTTTGATTTTGCTGCGAAGTCTGGATCATTAAAGATCAACCGAATGAAAGCTATCAGTGCAGTTGGACCACCAGCGTTGTCATTTTATCTGACGCAGACTTTTAGATAGAAAAGTCAAGAGTTTTTAAGGAAGAATGTAAAATGCCAAATGGTCGAGGAGAAAACTTCGAGACAATATTTAGATCTGTCTTGACTACACAAAAGATGAGGTCGATAATTTTCTGATATAACCAGAATTAAATCGAACACGTTCCTATCTTTAGAAATACAAATACATATCGAGCATGCGACTTCCTGGTCTGTTCTAGATGTGGTGGTTACATGAATCAACAATGAACAGAATGTATTTACTGTCACACAGATGTGCAAGTTGTAAATGCATTTAATCAATGTATCATTAAATGGAGATACCTTTTAATTTGATTCTAAACATGTAATAGGAGTCACGCAGGCAGGTACTTACAACCCACAAGTTATTTGGTCTGCACGGGGTGGTTCACAGTCACGTTTAAGTGCAGCATTTCGCCAATAAAATTAATGGTCGTCCATTTAACGACAAGTTTGCACCATAACACACTGTAATTGGGTCAAACAGTTTGGACTGACGTGTTTGTAGCAACTATTAAAATTGAAGCCGTTCTTTTACACGGAACTAGCTTCGTTATACCTGGGCTAGCAGTGTCCGTGTGTTTGTCTAATTCTTAGTTATTGTATTCCTCGTCTGAGACTTACGAGATTGATCGCTGTTCGGTATAATAAAGTACCTTTTGTTAAAATGGCATTATGAATGCAACTATAACATAATGGAAATAGGAACTCGAATAATTGATCAATAATCTCTTTGATAATCAATGTAAAGATGTATATATTACCATAATATATAGAAGGGGCATGTCTTAGCTACACAATAACTTTAACCTGCTAAAGGAATTGTCTCATACGTGCGAGCAAATTAGTTTTCACTTATTTTTCATGTTATACTACCTGGAGGACAAATCTCATTATACTCCCTGGAAAGGGGCCATCTCATGTTATACTTACTGGAGGGACATCACTGTTGGCGGAACTGATCTTTCCCGTTGAAGGATTATGTTTTGGCAAATTTTCTGAACACGTAGCAGTAATTTTCTCATGCAAGACTTATTCTCCTATTAACTGGCTTTATGGCCTGAGATTTAGCACTTTTAGGCTTTTTCTATCATTCCTTAAATATTTCTCATTTGCCCTAGTTTCTCCCATTTGTAATTAATTTTAGGTTTCAAGCATCAGGACTGACTGAAAATTATTTTTTCGAAAATGTGTCACATAGACCGAACGCATAGCAAAATTTCAGTCATACATGGCAATGAATGATAATGATTGAAACCTATATCGTTTCTTCACAAGTAATTAACAGTACCAGTTTCCTTGGAACCTTACCGTAGACAGATAAAAGGGAATTTGATATGTATACATATGATACAAAAATATGTTCATTATTAAACATGCGATACGTGTATCAGAAAATTGCCACCCGGCACCACGTGTGGCCGACGGAAGAGGACCTGACACCTGAAATCGGTTATTCGGGACACATTTTGGAATGTTCCAGGGTGGCTGCACTTCATCTCAGAAGTGTGCACCAACCCGGATTAAGTTATAATTGTGGATTACAATATAATCACCAATCGCTTGGCATGAAAAATTTGAACCTGTTAGATAATAGTACGAATAGTGTTTAAACTTGTAATATCGGTATTGAAGAATAATATTCTTGAGGGTATTGGGTTTTGGCGGATATGTGGTGGACAATGCATTGATTTTGTTTCCACCGTCCAAACCTGTAGTATTTCTATATAAAATCATTGAAGTGAAGTACAAATTTTTGGTAATATGAGAACTTGCATTCCTCTGATACCGCGAGCCTTGTAAGTTTTGTAGATGAGACAATTTTTTGTCAATGAGAATTGAAATTCCTCTATAGTGCGAGCCTGTAATTATCGCTCGTCTTGTTGTGTTAGTGAGAATATTTTTGTCAATTGAGAATTTGCGCAATTCTCATAAAGCGGAGCCTGTAGTATCGACTCGCTCTGTTTTAGTGAGTAAAGACAATTTATTGTCAATGAGAAATTTGAATTCTCCTATAGTGCGGGCCTGTTTTAAATCCCTCAGTCTTGTTTTGTCTAACGGTTGTCGTGAGCAGTTCTTAGATAGACGCAAATTGCTATTTGCGGGACGGGCGGAAGAGCGACCCATCATATCACCGCGCGTGAGGGAGTTAGTGCACTCGTGGCTCTATAGGAAGCCAATGTATTGGGATCGATGTATTGGTATTGACAAAGCCAATGTGTAAAGCAGAATCTCTGCTAGCTAACACGCGTGCACACACTTGCTTTGATAGTTGAATAAGCTAATTCTGCACTGCTCCATCTGAGTTTTAAGACTCATTTAGGTTTTTATGTCGCTTTATATCCAAATGATGGGGGATGCCTGGAAATATGGTAGACAATGCTTATCCTTTTGGATCAATTTTCCCAGTGATTTGCGTAATATTTTCCCAAGCCTTTAATGCAGCGGATTGTACTTTGTAACAAAAATGGGGGGGTCGATTAGATATGATCTTCTCTATTTTTAGTAAGACTCTAGTCTGTTGATTGTTTTTGTTTCTGAAATGATGTTTTGTCAAATTTTCAGACGCCAAGTATCCCCTTGATGTCAGTCGTTTTTTGAAACTGTGTATATGAGTTGTTCTGTTTTGTGTGGGTCGAGGTGTATCCTCATTGCACTAATAATTTTCACCCTTGACAAACCCTTTGAAGGAGCAATTGGGTGAGCACTTTTGCGATGCAGAAAACATTAAAAGTTTCGGTGGGTTTAATGAAAGTTTCAAAGTCTAAGACTCCAGACTTATTTATTTTTTTCGAAATGTGTCCACATACGATGCAGCAAAAAAAATTTCAGTCTATACATGGCAATGAATAGAGGATTTAAACCTATATCGTCTTTCAACAAGTAATTAAACCAGATGTTCCTTGGAAACTTTTTCCGTAGCAGAAAGGGAATTATGATATGTATACATATGATACAAATGTTTCATTTAGAAACATTGCGATACATGTATGTAATTTGTTCCAATTAACTGAATATAATTTTTTAGATCTAGAATTTTAATGGTAACCATATATTTATTGTGTGTGTGTGTGTGTTGTGTATACTGAAAACAAGAAAGGGTATGTTTAATTAATTAATTATTAGGGATGTCAACATTACATGTAGCAGATTTCTTTAGTCGATTATTCATAGCTTTAGCGAAAGTATTCGATTATCGATAAGCTTTTAAACCACTGTTACGATGATGTTGC
>CAJDSM010032203.1:365-20224 GCA_903981925.1 Ostrea lurida
TTGTCTTACATACTGAGATACAGAAAACTCTAAAAAGTGACATATTGCCTATAAAATCATTCCTCCGGGTGGCCATGGTGTAACTGCCAAAAATTTAGAAAAGAGTTGTACTTCTTAATGCTTAATTCGTCGAAGGGTTCCTGAGGACTCAGAGAAGAATCACTAGTAAAGTACACAGACGTGAAGGCGATATTAAAAGAGTACGCCTTCCTTCTCTAGTAAAGAGTCTGGCTATAAAGACTGCGTTGCAATTCTAATGTAATTGCCGAACTTAATACCGACAAGTCTGAGATTTATCTCGAGATTTTTAAACAGCTACGAGCACCAACGACGACGAGATTCAACTGATAGTACGTGTGTTAGCCCTGGCTCGATCAAACACGATGTTTTTGCCGTTGTATATAATGACCAACTGGTTATTGCGAATGATGCGCTTTGCGCGTAAACCAGTCCTGAGCAATCGACCTTCAGATGATGGCTATTTACCCTAATGCCTCATCAATATTGATCGAATTCATATAATTTGGAGTAAATGAAGCGAGACTGAAGGATATCACAGCCCTACGATTTGCTGTCTAATCGTCTTTTGGCGGTAGTATCAAGCGGATAAAAGTGACCACTTAGTACCCTGATAAAGGATAATCGTAATAAGCGGGTGCCATTTGCTCGATAACGCACCATAAATTATATCTTTGTTTATTTCCGAGAGAGGACCGCGGTTGCAATCCACTGCGTATTATGCCCACACGCAGCTGTTTGAACAAATTCTGATAATTTACTCTGTATATGGAGGGTTACACCGGTCTCACGCACAAATGAAGAAATCGGGTGAATTGCTAGCCTGTTCCAAACTGAAAAAGGCCAATTGTCTCGTAGGTATCTACATACTTGATTTTAAATGTTACAAGTTCATGAGAAATCATATCCAATTTAGTTAACAATTAATAAAATACGTACAGCTTGATCAACATCCAACTCTCTACAATAACGAAAAGACATTGTGCAGTTCCCGGTAAGCTAACCATATAACCACAGTAACATAAATTGGACTCAACAAGGTAACAAAAGGTTATTGGTCTCTATGTCTAACCTTTCTAAACACAGATGGTGACCATTTCTGAGTCGTAGACCGGAGTCTCCATCACTGGTCTATCCGGGTAAGTCTCCCCCAATCCTCCTCGTCTCATCCGCTCCTATTTCGCTATCAGAGACGTCAAACACTTGTCGTACCTCATAAGATTTGTTAAGCTCTTATACACATCAGGTAAGGGACAATGAGAGACCCTCCAATAAATAGCCAGGTTCTACTCCCAAGGCAAATAGATTGTGTAGTAGTTCCCATTTAGAACAAACTCCCTGGTTGCAATAAAAACTAAACTTTGATGTACAATCCAACTAGCACTGACATTAATTGTACAAAGAAATCCAGAAACTTTCTCAGATTGTTGTCGGTAATTACCTTTCAGCTGCAAAGTGTTCGGGCAGCATGTTATAGACGAGTTATTTCGATCTGGAGACAGTAAGAGCTACCCGTTTACGGGGTTACACCCGGGTGATGTAGTAGATCCGTAGTTTCGTCATTTGCCAACTGATGGGATTTGTTTTTTCTGTCCGCTCCTTTAATAACCCGTTAAGGCAGCGTGTGCGAATGAATAACTCATTTCACGACCTCCGTTCATTGACTTTTACGTATACCATTGCGGTATTTCTAAGTAATATACTATTACCACGTACACAAGACGCGAATTGGTTCGCACATCATGTTTGAGGGTTCGTTGAATAAGTGTAGGAATAGTGCTCAGAGCAGGGGACCTTCTTCTTCTTCCCCCGTTGTACATTTTCTTTAAAAAGTTATCCAGAGACACGACTCAGAGGTGCCCGGTGATAATAAATTGAGTGTCAAGGTCCGCTTTGGACTTATTACAGATATCAGATGTCTTTCTCATTCTGAGATCCTCGTAGAGCATAATCATATAGCGCCATTTAGCGCCCCTGGAACTGTATTTGTGATCACGATTCGCCACTGCAATTGCATACTGGTTCCAGCCGCCCTAAAACTGTCACACCGGGCACGCAGAGGG
Organism: Ostrea lurida; assembly: GCA_903981925.1. Lineage (NCBI taxonomy): Eukaryota > Metazoa > Mollusca > Bivalvia > Ostreida > Ostreidae > Ostrea > Ostrea lurida. The sequence continues at coordinate 2,447 of CAJDSM010032203.1, forward strand.
TGGGAGCACGGGGGTGTTCTTCATGGTTGAATATGTGTTAATGGGCACCGGCTGTTCAAGTATGAGACGCCACCCACGCCTACCCAAAGCCGCTGTACGTCTCCGTAACAACATTGTGTAAAACGAGCGAATACCGCAGCTGTTCGGGGTAAAGACAAGGCCCAACCGCACTACGTTTCCAAAGGGTGCCCGTCTCTTAAAAATTCTGTCTTTTCTCTGGTAATGTTTTGTATTAACAGCGAGCTGTTGCGGCACCGGCGAGCGTCTCGGCGCAATTTGCTAAGAGTTCGCCCTTCCCTTGTGACCTTCTAAAAGTGCATCGATTTGTAATTTCTGCTGTACATTCACTCTTCTTGCCCGTGAGACTACTTCGAAGTATTTTTCAAGGTAGTTCTGTGGAGCAACGTGCAGTCAACATTTTTCCCTCACAGGCCCAGAATTAATAGAAAGAGTGTTGGCGATGGATCCAATTACTAAGAGGATCTGGGCTGAGGTAGTTCGGAGCATGTCGGGGCGGTTTCCATGACGGCAATGCGGTCCCTCTCGACAAATTGGAATATATATATCCGAATTTTACCTCATATGTATATGTTGCTAGTCTGTTCGGTGTGTGATTAAGAGCAAGCCCGCGTTGATTCGTGACTGAACTCATCTAGTGGGAAATCCCGTGAAGCTCTTCTTTGGTTGTCACACTATTTTCACACAAAAAATGTGACTGTTAGATTTACTTAGCGATTCCGGAAAATAAGTGTTCACGTGGTTTGATTCAAATCAAAATCGCCAAAACTCCGTCGGTACAATGCTGTGTCGATGCATGAGAAACTAGCTCCATGATATCTAGAGCGTTATTTGTAGAGGAGTTCGGTGGTCACCGTCAGGTTGCCCAGCTAAAGCTGCGTACGAGAAGGCTGTGCGTGAGCAACCAACCAACTCGTCGGGTCCAATATCAAGTTGCGCTGTTCGCCGGCACAGATGGGTGCGCCGCCTATAGGGAAAAGAGTATCACCTGTGCCTCTCTGTCTTGTAATGTGTATAAAACGTGGTACCCGATAACAAAGTTCTCTCGGGGTAGGTAAGACACGATCAGGCCGTAGATGAGCAAAAGAACCGGAAAAAAGGAGAAATATGCAATCTACATGACACCTAACCGTGGAATGTGAGCCTTGAGATGATTGACTTTGTGACTTTTAGACGGGAAATGGTTTGTATTTCACACGTACGGAAGTTAGCAACTAGGGCAAAAACATACTATCACACGAATGGATCGCTTCTGGATTATACCCCTTCTACTGCAAAATAGTCCAGGTCGCATGTAGGCTATTGGTACTACGGCACGTAAAAGCTCCGTAAAAGCGTCACGTGGAAGATTGCAAAGGATTCTTGAAATATCCACCCTTGGTTAAAAATTTCCTGTAAGTCGATCAATTGCTGAGTCTGGGTCTGACGATCAAACTTCGTGCTCTCCCATATGCTCACGAACGACTGTATTAAGCCCTGGTCTTCTAAAAGCACATGGCTTCGTTGTTTAAAGGTTTTTCCCACAAGATACAATCCAATGGTCTTCGCATTAGTGAGTGTCTTGCGATACACGATGAGGATGCAGATGTGGTCTCACCATTCCGGAGTCTACACAGGCGGGGGACTCTGCCATGCCTAATCACCCACGAGAACCACCCTTCAGTACATCGATCTAACAGATGGATCCTCATCATGGACCCGGTCTACCGTATAAGGGTCCACGATGTGCGGGACCGTCAACCCCCTAGGGTTTACTTAAGGCATAGTCGATATGCAGTGATGTTTGATGTTCTAAACCGACGCGCCACCGCCTTCCGGACATGACAACTTAAGATGGCATGAATACTCGTGCCAGAGGACGGGACCGGTATCGAAGGTGAATTCCATAATTAGGTAGCCCTGATTGCCCACACTGTATTTTCCGCCATCCGAATCTCTGCGTGAGAAGTAGGCTAATTACCGTGCTGGCAAACGTGATGGAATTCTTGAAAAGCGCGGGTCTAACTTCCGACCAGAATCAAGACAAGGTCGACTTGAAATGCGCACAGCAGCGGCGTAAAAATCCACTGTGCCGAGATGCAGTAAGCGTAAAAGAATTCTTGAGCTGAAATCAAAAAGTATCTGGTATGCCCTCCCTTAGTTGATGTAAACAACAAGTATACCACTGGGGAGAGGCTCCCAGCGATTGGCGGCAAGACAAATCCATCAGGCATTGTAGAAATGAGAGCCGGCGGGAATAAGTAGACCTACTCACGTACACATGCTGGTTCTCTGGAATCCGTCGAGTTGAAAAATCTAAGTGAGGGAATATATCCACCTTTTTTCAAATTACCTCGTACATTAGTATCGCGCGTATAGAACGCAGAAAGGGCATCAAGTGCTTGGCGAGGGTCAAAAGTCAGATAAAGTTTGTAAGATCATGATTGAATAGCTCTCGAAGGCCCAAAAAAACTTGCTATGTAATAAGATTTTACTTCCCCGTGGGGAGGATACTGTCCAGGTTCAAGAGTGATATACCAGCCGAGACGATGTAACCAGGCCATTAAATTCCTAAGTACATCAGAGTAAACTAAATCTGCCCATCGTATCACGTTGAAATTGTGGGCAATGACCGGTGGCTTCCTCATGCGTGTTTGAGAGAATTTCCACATCGCCTTAGCTCGTATGTAATCGGTCTATCACAGTGAGTACCAATTGTAGAAGGAGAAATTAACCATGAAACATTGATGCTTATAAAAAGATACTGTTCGTGTCCCTGATGAAACACTGTTCATAGCGCAACGATTGAAAGAGGATCCTTGACATATCGAAGAAGACAGGGCTTGTGTTGAGAATAATTCCGACAGATCTGGTCGCAAACTGTTCTGACCAACACCACGATCGTGCCACGCACTAAATTGGGGATTGAATTCGTTTTTCCTGACTGCTGTCGATAATCGTAATAAATGTACATTCTTCAATCTCTTTTTTCATTTCTTAGACATATTGGGTCTAATCGGTCCTGTACAAGGAAGCAGTGATCGAGCATGGTCCTGAGAAAAAAAATGTTTGAGACAGATGCGGCATTGGTTAGTTTTTGACACCAACAAGCAGTCGGAACGTTTATATGAATATAATGTTCTTGGACATCCATTCTCTTACACTGGTCCTTTACGGAGCGCCCAATCTAAACTGCCACAACCGTGGGTCTGTTAAGTATTACGTTTTCGCTTTGTCAGGGTTTTTAATATTCGGTTTCTGGTAAAAAGCTGCTCACTTCTGACAAATCCTTTTCACCATTGCGTAGTTAACGATTCTTTTACGGAGGCTCTAACTCCGTCCCCGGGGTACAGGGGTATCGGCCTAAACAAAACTGAAGCAATTCGATGAGAGCAGACGGTCCGATCGATCTTCCAATGTGACCTGGTTATGGCCCAGAGCTATTGAGAGCAAAGATAAAATCTCGCCAATAGTATGGTCGGGATAATTCGTATCACACATTTCGGACAAGGCCAGCCGGCATCTCTAACGAGGCAATGGGGCATCGTAATGCTGGTTATCGATCCAGCAGGATAAATTACACGGAAAAACAACACTCCCCCGTCTGCCCCGCTGTGGCCTGTCCGTAAAAATACGGTTCCGAGTCGCAACGAGATAAGATATTTCTTTTAAATTGAATGTAATAGTCTTCAATGGATCGGATACTTAGCCGGGAGGGTCCGAGCGGCCTCTGTAATTGGCCCATCTGCATACAAAGCTCCAACACACGGTTTGATTATCATAGGTCGAACTACGAAGTCTGCTGCACCGCTATTGTTTTCCACAGGTCAAATATCAAGCTTCTCCCGATTCTCTGGTCGAGAGTAAGTTATTGAAATCTCCTTTCCGCATTCTTAAAACCATTTCGTTCCCATGCCAGAGTCAATTTTGATTTACTGGCGTTGGTAAGTCCGCAGCTAATCACAATTAGCAACCGGGAAGACACATTGCTTCACTTGATATGCTCGTCAGTGACATTTTTCCGAATGCTTGACACATGTATCGGTCCTCCTCTTGGAGTTTTTTGAATTCTCTTTATCCACACCCCCCGCCGCATGCAGATGTTTTTTCTTCTGTTGCTCCCCCGCTCGCCTTTGTGGTATTTCAAACATGGAAAATCAAACCCTGCACCGCGCCGTCTGTGCTCAATAATTCCATTTTAGGATTTGCTTGCAACGGGTGATTCCACATTGGTTTTCAATCTAGAATTTTTGGTCCTCGTTGAGCTGTTTTGAACTTGCGTAATTCATACCAAATATCAGAGTCCACGAGACCGGGTCGAAGATATTTCAAGACGTAGATAACATTTGGGCCTAAGAATCAACTGGCATTCCTGTTTCTCACGATTTTTCAGCATCACCCACCCAGAAGCGGCGACGAAATGAAGGCACGTGAGAATGTTTTCTTTTCTCGGCAGAGAGATATTGGGTTCTTGTAAGTACACACATTGTCAGTACATTGACTGATTTCCGATTGACTTCAATAATAATTCTCGAGCGTGAATTGACGCCCATCGGCTTCCTAGTTTGAATAATTAAAATGTAATTATTAGTGCCGAATATGAGGGTTATCTTTATTAATCTTTCACCCATCACCACCAAAGACTTGAGTAAACAATCTACATTGTTACCGTCGCGCCGATTGAGGAGTCTTCTTTATACTGCGAAACCGACAGTTGTAAATTCACGGACCATGGCATGCCGAGTGTTGACTTTTTTAATTTTTTAAAAAAATTCATTAAGCTGGCCTGAGATTTTGTCTGTTTCAAGCGTGTACCAGATCAATCACAAGTAAAATCGTAAATTCAGCAAAGATGTTAACAATACTAACATGCGTGGAAGTCCACTATGGTAACTTGTCTGACATGTTATGTCGAAAGTTGAAATTACTAGAAAATGCACTGCAGGCCCCCGAGCTTTACCTATAAGCCTTAACTCATTGACCAACTTTGGTAGTAACTACTATCCGCAATAAAAAAAACTTTAGAGAGTCCTTGATTATCATTCTGATTTGTTACTTTTCGATCATTTATATAATTAAAATCACCATAATTATATAATAGATTATAATAGGAGATTCTACAAATAACAACAATAATTACATACAGGGAATAACACTGGATTTATAAAAAATGAATCATATCAAGCCTTAAGTTGTGTCTAATGACGTCATAATGCTCGAGCCAATGTCCGACTTTTTCAGAAAAATAAGGCCTTACCAAAGGGCCGAGAACGAACGTCAAGGTGGAGCGAAAAACGTTAGATCCCCACAAGTGTTTAGACAAAGTTGTGGACCATGGAGGAAGATTGTGCAAATAGGCAACTTCATACATACACGACTCCTCTAAAACACCTAGCCGTTAGCGATATAAGACCCCTGACTCGGGCTAGAGGACTTCGGACACCCCTGCTGGGGCAGACGCTGACCTGCGCGAGTCCTAGACTAGTTGAACTCCCTATGGGGCGAGAGCCCGCAGAGACTATCCTGCTTTGACTCTAAGCGAAGCCGCCCCATTCCGAGCTTGACCTCATTTGCATAAAAGAGGGTGCTACTCAGTTTGGACCTCGTCTCTGACTGGGGGGCCGCCTTAAAGAAACTACTAGTGTGGTCCCTCACTGTTTGGATGCATTGTCCAATCTCCGTGTTTGCCCGACTCTTGCGTTTTATGTCATTCTATTTGGGACTTTACGAGATCGATAAAACACTGTTCGTTATCACTTAATCTGCCCTATTTAATTCCAAAATTTGAACCATAATTACTAGTTGCCCTTTTGGCCCTTTTGCCCCACATGTAATCGCATGACATGCCTTTATTGTCAAAGAAACAACGATATAAGAAACATGGTCACTGTTTCTGTTAATTCTTTTTTATATTAATACTTTTTGTATATCACAACCCATCTAGGACGTTTTGACATTTCTCTAGATGCCGTCGGCACACAACTCTGTTAATATTGAGTTGGGAGACTTCAGGACTCTCTGGAGCTTCAAAGCCCATAGTGAGGTTAATGCGATATCTCATTACAGTGTTTATTTTTATGCCCCAGGTTTCACCCATAAGTAAGTCTTTTTGGGCCTATTATTAGATTGGATACTTTTAATAGATTTCTTTGATTTTCCCAACGGAATCTCTTTGTTCATCACTAGCAAAGTGAGGTTATTCCTCCGACCAGTTTAGTTTCTACTTTGAGGTTTGATTTTTTTTTTCAAGAATACCTATGAAAAATGGCCACATATGCTTACTCGGAATATAGTTGAGCTCTTTTCTGTAAGATTTTGGTGGTTTGGTTAATCATTAGGTATATTTGCGTGTCTAAATCATCGCATTGAACCTCAAAAGCTAATAAGTGTTGGTTAGCTGATATAGGTCCGGCAATCTAAAGGCAGTTTATCCGGGTATAGTGCAGTCAAGTTAAATTGTAGCAATTTTTTTATTTTACAAATGATGTGGAATACAGTAAGTGTAACAATGTCAGATGTTCAATGAATAATGAAAGTACCTCACGACATCCTTCTTTACAGTTTCCGAACTAATTAGAATTTTAGTACTTGATTAGAAGTGACGGAGAATCAAAGATAATCCATTAATTATATACATAGTACAGGTAGTTAAGGGACGTTGTCCGAGTTCATTGTCTATCTGTTTTCAGTCTAATTTCCTGACATGATTCTACGACCAGGACAGACATACACGCAGACGACTCATACACATTGGATTTTAGCTGCAGATCCACTGCCGGCACCTTGTGAATTGTACAAATCTTTATTCATTGTCCTAATGAAGTTGACGCAATTTTTAATTTTGTCTTTGTAAGTAAACAAACTGCTGTAAATACTATTTACTACAGTAAAAATATTAATAATCCACCACAGTCTAGCAGATGGTTTGAGCCGTTGTTTTTATTTTATATAAAATCTTTTTTTTTTTTTAAATTAAATTCTATTTTTCTCTAAGAAGATGTTTTAACATTTACCCAATTCCTACATCTTATTTCACACTTTAAATTCGACAAAGTTAATCCGCAGTTATTTAACCAAAAATAATCCTGACTTGTTAAAGTTTTCATACACTGTCGTCTGTTTGGAGAACCTTATTGCGGTGGAATAAAATCGTGAACCGTCTAAGATATGACGAACTAGAGTCTCTGAGTTGCCAACTGTTTAATGCATTGGCAATATTTTTCGTTCTCTGTTTTTACTTTACTGGTCGTGTGACAAGGGAGTCTCTAGTTATGTAAACTGAAGAAGAAATATTTTTTTAAAAAGGAAAGAAAAGCTTTGTGTTTTTATGGCGACTCAAGTGTTGTTGAAGACATATTTGCGATGCAGTTGGAACATTCCATCACAAAAGCCCGTACCACATGCCGCTCCCTGCACACCGCCCGTGGTACTGCATCCATACACCAACGAAATCAAAGACGCCATGTTCGATTCAGTGACGGTGATTCCAAAAGTGGTCGAACAGTGGCGACGTCCATCAGGCGATATCTAGACAACTACAGTCACAAAAGTTCGTTTCCAAGAAGTGATGGTACACATCGTCTAACAAATCGGTAAGCCGTTAGTGTGTCCCGAATATTCAGACAGAAGCGTCGTATAATATAATGTTGAGATCTGCAAAACGACGACTCAATTTCCAAGAGTCGGATCCCATCTGCCTCAAATCTGGAACCTCCTGGCCCCGTTTTTAATAAAGGTCCCCATTCGGGTAGTTTACACTAACAATGGTGTTCTGTGGACAACGAGTTCAGATTAATCCGGCTCAATAATCCAGAGAGCAGCACGGTCCATTCGTTATAAATTTCACTCGAGCAGCTACACCCTGACAGTGCTCTTCTCGTTGGAGGTTCCAAGGAAAACAGTACTCCCAGAACTCCTAAATCTCGAATGATGAATTCAGCTTTGTGCGGAAATCAAATAATATGGTTGATGAGATGAACAACATTGTCCACACTCCAAAAAGTCTAATGCAAAAATGGAAATCCGAAACGCCGGCCAAGAACACGCCACAAACGCTGAATGACGTACACACAAGAGAAACGAAAGACGTGACGTATACACAGAAAGAAACGAAAAGACGTGACGTATAACAGAAAGAAACGAAAAGAAGTGACGTATCACAGAAAGAAACGGAAAGAAGTGACGAATACACAGAAAGAAACGAAGAAGCAAGTTCGTTTCAGAAACAATCCCTCGCACAAGTCCGAAAGCAAGCCAGTTGTGCAACCAGAAAAGGAACAGCCAAACCAAAGGAATCAGCACATAGTGAACTATCTAAAAAATACTAACTAAATCATTGCGTATTTCATACAGTTCTAAATATCATATATATGTTAATACAAATATGAACTGTTGCCACGTATTTGTTTCCTCCATGAAATTAGCAGGTAGATTCCAAGTGTTTTCGAAACATTTTTCAAAACATCAATTGACTTCATTATTCATCTATGAATAGTACTGCTCAAATTTTTAAAGTGAGGAATTTAATGAAAGAAGAAAACAACTTCTATTATCCCGTGCCCTTGAAACCCAATTTCATCCAGAACGATTTGTACTTCTAAAACCCAATAGAACAGCACGTGAGACAATTAATTAGATTCAAGGTGTAACTGGAGGTGGGAAATGTACATGCACGTTGAACTTTACCGTGAATAAGTACATTATTCGGTTTTCCCGGGTTTTAAAGACCAAATACCAAGTGGAAGAACATATCTTTGATATTCTAAAGCATGTTAGCATTTAATGTAGTACACCCCAAGAAAAGTAAATTTAACAAGGGCTACTTTAAAGAAAAGGGAAGGCCGTGGGGTTCAATTCTTTTGTAAAAGTCCGCGGTATTGGCTTCTTGTAGTGTATATATAACTATTTCTATTGACTCAGCACTTGGAGTGTTTAATTGGCCTTGCTTTATCCTACACTCGCCGATCAAATTTGAAATATTGAATTTCAGAACAAACACTTAAAAGTGCTTCTGTGTATTGTTTTTTCCATTTCTTTCTTTGCCACAATCCCGGATCTTAAAATCAAACATTGTATAACGTTAGCAGGTTCATAGGAACCGAATAGTAAATATCTGTACGCTAAATAAGAATAATATTGGCGTTATTTACGATCAGGTGTCATTGGAGAAGCTTTGTTTCTAGTTTGATTCTGCTAATTATCTTCATCACATTGCAATGGAGACCGTTGTAAATTGCACATCCATTTGTTAACAAAAAAATCTGCACTTTTCCGAAATTGAAGAGTTCCAATAGTCTTTATTTTTAAATTAAAATATACCCGAATGTGTGTACTGTAGAAATACTATATATCAGTAAGGTATCAAAACAGACTATATAGGAACTCTTCATTATGACAGAGGTGAAGAAATGCGACGCGAGGCCGTTTTTTGAACGGAAAAATTTAGTGCTTGATTATATTTTGGGATTTACAAACCCAGACGGTTATTTGAAGCGAGCAGCAATGTCACCCAGAGCCGGCCAAAGTTGAATGTAAATTTCCAGACATGAATTATGAAGGACTGCTCCGAGATTCGGTGAAGGCACGAGTCCAAATATCCAGCCGAGCCGAATCTCAACCGAGATTATATTTAGCTATACTTCTATAGTCTATACATGATAATAATTTTGGTCGATCACAAATGAGGGAGGGGGCTCTAAATCCGCCTATGATACATATGTTACACTCACTAAAAAGGAAATGATTGGCCTTCTTTGCATACAATTATTTATTGAAAGTGAAGAGAGATGCATTTGTGTGTGTGTGTGTGATGTGTGTGTGTGTGTGTGTGTGTGTGTGTGTGTGTGTGTGTGTGTGTGTGTGTGTGCACTGCGATCGCGTGTGCGTCACTATGAAGTTCCTGGGTAATTCAATAGTATAGTGAAGGAAATCATTATTTTGGAATTTATTTATTTAATTTTGTGACACACATAATAATGTAAGATAGTAAACATTTAGTAGACATGTGAATTTTCATTAAGTGACCAAAATCTAATGTTACATTCACTTCGACATCGCGTACTGGTAAATATCCGAGGTTGTTAAATATCAGCCAATCAGGAAGCGCGAAATTCGATCAAATTTGATGAAAAGGCTTCATTACCTTAGAGCAAACACTGATGTTAGAATTCCTGTCTTGGCGGGAACATTTATTAAAAAAGCATTTTATCCAATATATTGAATGGGATCGGGCTATGGACATTGTCTATGTTAAGAGCTGTTTATTTTAGTTTCGTTCGATTTTTTTCTGAAGTGCATTAGATTTGGATATCTGCGGAATGAAATGTTTTCCATTACGAATAACAAGAGGGATTAGGTTTAGGTGTGAATCACAGTCCATTTAAATTTTAAAGAAAACAACGGACATAAAATTGGATATTAAACGGAGTCGGTATTTTGGGAAGCTCAAATTCGATCACATCGTCAATAAAACGTGCAGCTCCTCATTGTTCGCCAATGTATGTTTGAGGCTATATACTGAGCGCGTTTCATGAAAGCAAATAGTTTCTGATAAGTTTTTTTTTTTATAATACTTAATTAATATACTGTCGCTAAAAACATGGCATAGTCGAGGCTTTTAAAATCCAACGAAATATGGCAAGTGTTTAAAAAAGGCACTACTGGCAGCGGGAGGCGTCCGGGTAGATATCAATTAAGCCTTTAATTCGCTTTACAAAATCTAGTCCCACGGATTCACCCGTGAAGAGAGATCTACAGTCAACCATACGTAACATTTTCCCGGGACGGATACAGAATAGTATCCAATGCCTCTGTTTTGTTTCTGATTGTGTGAAGTTTTTTATTGGACGGATTATGTATTACTATTTATGCAATTCGGTATTGGACTATTGTTATGGCAACTCCGGCTTTGCCTCCCATGAAAAAGGTCAATTTTTTGGTCTCCGATGCCGAAACGATACCTGTTGGGTAAGTTATTTTTCTTGAAGTTTTATACTTGAATTACGATACTGAGAACGTTTTTATGGAAATTAGATCGAGCTTAAATTGAGAGTTTTTAGATATTGATTTTCAGGTCCCTTGATTTTATGATATATTGTATGTCTCTTAATGTTCTATCTAAATAGTTTATTTAGAAGATTTAACTTTTCTTTAGTGCGGTTTACGATATTTTGTCACGCATTGATGAGAGAAGTAAATAGGATATTTTGTCATTAATCATGAATATGAATGATCGTGTTATCATTTATTATCTTTTCTATACGTTTTAGAGCTCTACAAGTTGATAATGATATATTGAGAGTAGAGAGAGAGAGAGAGAGAGAGGAGATAAGAGAGAGGAGAGAAGAAGAGAGAGAAGAGAGAGAGAGAGAGAGAGAGAGAGAGAGAAGGCTACTTTACTAAATTCTTCAATGCTCCTTTCTTTCCATTCTTGTCTTGGAGAGATCAAGTGCAGACATTACGCAAGTGGCAAAAAAAAAAACTACCAAAAAAAAAAAAAACCACAACTTTTAGAACCTGTAAGTTTGTCCCAAAAACACTGTTTCAAGAACGTGACCAAAAACATCAGTCGAGGCATCCCCCTCCCCCCGCCCCCAACTTTAACCCAGTTATCTGGTATCAGTACGGGCACCACACTACTTTACCTCAGCTCACTAATCCCAATGTCATGCACACTTTGCTGGGGTGTAACATAGCTATTAACGGTCAGAACATGCACACTGCTGTGGGGGTGTAACTAGAACTAATGTAACTTTTGTTCACAAAGGACAGGGGCCGCCTTGCTCACAAATGGTTTCCAAACTGTGCTCGCCTTTAAGGTTTTATCAGAGTTCTGTGTAGGGGATTTGGATGTATTGTATTGTGTCTGTATTTTGAAAGATATTATCTCTTCATATATGTATGCGTAATACAGTAGCTTGTAGCATGCTTCACATTTGAAGAATACTTGTAAGTTTGTTCGTCTTTCGTTGTTGCCAGTTACCATATATCACAAATACGGATCCATATTTATTTTATACCCTGCCGGCCCTCTCCAGTTATTTCGACTGGGGACCTATCGTTTTCGATACAGGTAAATCTCATAGATATCTTGTATTGGAAATAAGACAGAAAATCAAAGTGTTATAAAGTTTGGACAAATATTAGAAATGAATTTCCCATTTCGACAAATCCTTCTAAGAATATATTGCTATATTCCCTGTTGGTTTCCGTGATTTCTGCGGTACAATTTATGGGCTGTAAAATCCAAGAGCCAATACATTAATTTTCTCAGGTGTACCGATAAGCCCCATAATGAATAGATGTTTTTGGACCAAAGATTTCTCCTGCTCTATCAGAGTCTCCAAATTTTAGTTTTTAAAAAATTACATATCAAATACGTGCAACTGCAAGCCAAAAGTTCATATCCTTGCGGTCTGGTCGTTGCAGCAGGTCTTTAAAATGATCAAATGTATTTAATTACTTCACCAGTACAGTAAATATAATTCTTGTATTTCGTCATTTTCCAAAACCGGCACTCGCTTGTATTCCTTTTGTGTTGACTTTATCTATATTTGTTATTTATTTCCTTCTTCTCCAAACAAATAGTACTATTTTTCATGATTTATATTAATTTGTCATTATCTGACCTATCACTTTATGAGAGGGACTTACATAGCAGTTGTGCCTGCTGCCCAATCCAATTATAGTAGTTTACATGAATAAACACTATTTTCAAATCAAATCAACAGTCTGATTATGGACAATTAGTCTATGGTCGCTCAAGGGTTGATTTACAATAGCACTAACGCCCTTCAAATTACATTGTTACATACAAAATGCCCCTGTTCTTGTCGTCGATATCATATGTTTTCACCATCCGGTTTACATACTGTACCATGTATTCATATTTAACTGTGCGATTTAATAATCGCTACAAAGAAAATACTGGAAAAACGATCGACAACACGAACCTCTTAGCTCACCTAACGAAGGTTCAAGTAAGCTATTCTGATCGCCTTTGTCCGTCGCTGTTTGTCATGTCCGTCTGTCTGATAAACTTTTCCATTTCAGACTTCTTCCAAGAACCGCTAGGCCAAATTCAACCAAACTTGTATAAAAAATCATCCTTGGTTAAGGGATCCAATTTTGTTTTCACAATTTAAGGACAGGCCTAATCAAGGAGAGTAATCACGAAAATGCAACAAATAGAGGTGGTGTCATTTAAAAATCTTCTCAAGAACAATTGGGCCAGAAAAGCTGGAATTAAATGAAGCTCTCTTAATATAGTGGAGATTCAATTTTGTTTCAATCATGACCCCGGGGGTACGATGGTCACAATAGGGGATCAAAGTTTACATGTGAATATATTGGGAAAATCTTTGAAAATCTGAAGAACCCATGGCCAGAAAAGCTGAAATTTATATGGAAAGCTTTCCTGATATAGTGGAGATTCAAGTTTGTTCAAATCATGACCCCCGGGGGTACGATGAGGGCCACAGATAGGGGTCAAGCTATTTTAAATATGAATTAATATAAGAAAATCTTTAAAATCTTCTTTCTCTGAGAACCACTGGGCAGAAAAGTGAAATTGATATGAATGCTTCCTGATATAGTTTGTCAAATAATAGCCTCCGGAGTAGGGATGGAGGCACAATAGGAGGATTAACACTCTAACATGCAAATACAAAGGGAAATCTTTAAAAATCTCTTCTGAAGACCATTGAACCAGAAAAGGGATATTTATATGATTCTTCCTGATATAGTGAAATTTAGTTTGTTCAGATCCCCCCTCCCCCCGATGTAGGATGGGCCACATTTGGGGGGGGGGGGGGTTTGATATAGATTATATTTAGAACATCTGTTAAAGCAATGTTTTTCTCGAGACAGCAAGTGCAGAGTTGTTCAAAAAATATGGAAGCATCATATGTATAGTAAATATTCAAGGTTTGTTCAAATGTGGCCCCCGGGATCAAGGCTGAGGCCACAATTAGGGGACCAAAATTTAGCATAGGTTTATATAGGGAAATATTTCGTAAAAAAATCTTCTGCATCAAAAACAGTAAATGCCAATCTTGCCATAATCAAACATGGAAGTAATCAATTGTATAGTTTAGATTCAATTTGTGTTTAAATGTTGTCCCCGGTGAAGAGGGGCCACATAAGCGACCAAAGTTTAACCAAAATTATATTTAAAAATCTTCTCAAAAATAGACAGTGTTCAGTTTGTCAAATTAACTTGGAAGCATTCAACTTTGTTTGAATAGTAGCAACACCCCACCCGACCCGGGGGTTCAAGATTGGGGCCAAATAGTTTAGGGTCGTAACTGTTCTTATGCAGGATGGATAATATATATGTAAACTTATTTGAGACCATATATTTCCTTGTTCCTTGTATTGAGACAAGTTCCATTGATACATATATGTGGAGAAGCCCTGGGGTCATTGACTGCCTCGTCTTTTAAAAATTGCTTAATATCTTGTAAACTATTGAGAATCCCCACCTCAAAGCCATTGTATTCCTCGATCCTTGTGTTGAGGCAAGTTCATTGACACTATATGTGAGGTCCTTTGGGTCACTGACTGATTTCAATTTGTGATATTTTTAAAACTTTTTGTGATCCCCACCTTTAACCATATATTTTCTTGTTTATTAGTATAGACAATTTTAAGAGAACATAAAAAGACCAGGGGCTATTGCTGACCCAATCTTATCATACATGGTTCTTCTGTCTTAATTTTCTTATTGATGTAATATTCATTTACGGGTATTGGAAGACGACAGAGTTAAACTCTAGTCCAGACCTTTGTGAATAGTGCGGCATTTGTAAATCCCAAACTTCTGCTCTAAATTCTCAATGAACCACGTGCTCAAATGATCAGGTGAGCCGATGTGGCTAATTATTGGGCTTTGTTATTTGATAAAACCATCTTGCCTTAGCGGGGGAGGAGAACACGGATGCCACGCAACGAGAAGTGATTAAACATGATGAAGTAATGTTAGGACATAACGATAAGTTTTTAATTGTTTTAAGGTTTGATGCGTTTAATACCTAATATATACACTCCTTAGTATGCTTACGATTTGGTGCTTCATTACCTAAATATAGTACGTTTAATTTTTAAATAAGTTTTATGAGGCAATACTATAATGAATGCACCAATACCGTTGATTATTATGATATCTGCATGGTGCAATTTAACGTATATTGAGTCTTGCAGTAGATGTGTTTGAAAAACTGTCCATTCGTGCATCGTTTTGTAAGTTTTAGTAGCCTATAGCCATAGCAAACTCGCCCTATGGCTCGATGAGTATGCCCGCAAGCCCAGTGAATATTGCACTGCATTAAGCCCAGGAATATTGCCCTGCAATTAAGTCCAGTGAATATTACCCAACAATTAAGCCCAAGTGAATATTACCTTGCAGTCTGGCTACAGTATGCGTCGCAAGTGAAATATCGCCTGCGCAATTAGAACCCAGTGAATCTTGCCCTGGCGAGTCCAGTAAAATATTGAGCCACTGCGAGCCCAGTGACTAATTCTCACACTGCGAGTCCATGTGAAGCATTGCCTGCGAATTTCCCATTGAATATTGCCCTGCTAGTCCGGTGAATATCGCATTTCTCAGGCAGGCAAAGTATCGTATTGTTCAAAATTTTACAAACTGTAAAACTCTTCATGAAGTGTACTGGCGTAAAGTAGCAGTTCATACCCTCGTGTACTTTCAAAAAGGATATTAAGTTTCCATTCATTAATTTCTAATAAATCCATTAGAAAATGATTTTGACGAATTTTGATCAAATAACGTAATAATCAAATAACCAAAGTTACTATATACAGCTATAATTTTTGCATTTCACCTTCCATCTCCAACAGTGATGTATGTAATCCATGATCAACAAATTGATATGATAACGAGAAGAGCGATATTTTTTTCTGTACCCCCTCAATGCATTGAAAATTTCGAAATCCTCCACGCTTCCCCAGTTATCTAAAACAGAAGCAACACAATTTCCCAAAATATTTTTCATACGTAGAAAATTCTAATATCTTTATAGGAATTATTTTTTAAAGAAATAAAACGCCTGTGCCCTGCTTTGGCACGTTTCGGAGTTTCATCCATGAAAATCATTTCAAGATGCACGTAAACTTGCATTTCTTTAGTACAGCAACTTAAGTAAACAAACCAATCTTGTATAAAAACACCGTTAGTAAGGAAGTTTAAAAACTTTAAATGTGTCACAGATGATCAGATAGTTAGCAATTTGACAGAAATCGACGGGTAAATTATAGTT
Organism: Ostrea lurida; assembly: GCA_903981925.1. NCBI lineage: Eukaryota > Metazoa > Mollusca > Bivalvia > Ostreida > Ostreidae > Ostrea > Ostrea lurida. Next base: position 18,715 of record CAJDSM010032203.1, read on the forward strand.
TTAAATTCCCCACCTTTAACAGTTAACCAAATTAACATACCTAGATACAGGCAAGATTTAACAGAAAATTCAGGTCTTTACACATGGATTAAGTTAGGCTAGTGTATTCAAGTACTTTTGTGTTCTCCAGAGTATTGATACATCTTATTTGAAATTCTTTTGGAAAATTAAGAGTTAAAATAAATACCCTTGCTGTTTAATAAATGTACTGTCCACGTTATGATTCCATCGATTTGGACATACAAGGGATTAGCGGACAAGCCTTGGTTTCCACTCTAAGTCTCCTTAGATACCAGTTTAAGAAATGAACCGTTAGACGAGTTTCTCGGGTTTTATTGGATTTACTATGATAAAATGGCTTCCGTATCCCTCCCGTCTTTGACAGTACCAAGGTAAGATACAAAATCTCAAGTCAGTTTAAAGTTCCATAATAAATATTGAACAACCGAAACATGGTGACGGAAACGTGATTAATTTATCTACATTTTTCATCTTTATGTTGAAAACTAGCGTAGAACATCCAACCAATGTCATTACGGGATCGTGTGTCCCAATTTTATTCGATTTTTAGATAATTCTTTTGCATTGTTCGATATTTTTGTCGTATGCACGAATTATGACGACTATTAGGACCTGCGCTCCCAAGATAGGAACTGTTAGGAAGTGTGTGTACTCCAAGTTGCATATATCTTCGATTCGACATCCAATCTCGCGCCCGCATTAAGAACTTCGTAGGAAACATGATACATTCTTGTGATAGAACTGTAGGAAACATTGATGATTACACTTCTCTTGGGAATAGAAATCTTCGGAGAGCGTGTGACTCACTGTGAGTACCTCAATTTATAGCATTGTGGTGTGGTCCGTGTGTGCATTTTACCTCTCTCAGGGATAGGAGCTGTGTCACTGATATATATACGTGGGATGTGCTTAGTCAACCGGCGCAATGCTCATTCTGTTGCACTTTATGGAGTAGATATAGTGTGATGATAACACTTCTCGTGAGTGATAGGAAACTGTAGGAAACTATGATAACACTCTCTGCGGATAGGAACGTGTAGAACATGATACACTTCTCTGGGATAGGAACTGTAGGAACACTGATACACTTCTCTGGAAGGAACTGTAGGAACATGATGATACACTCTTCTTGGATAGGAACTGTAGGAAATATATTCATGCTTTTATGACACCTTCTGGGATAGAAACTGTAGGAACATGTATACAACTTCCCCGGGATTAGGATACTGACACTGATATACGATCAAGAACTGTAGAGTATACAGTCTTTTAGGATAGAACGTGACTGTAGTGTACACCATTGGAATACGAACGTTCTACACTTCTTCTGGATAGGAACTGTAGGAACATGATACACTTCTCTTGGATAGAAACTGTAGGGAACATGATACACTTCTCTGGGATAGGAATGTAGGAAACATGATACAACTTCCCTGGATAGGAACTGTAGGAAACATCATACACTTCTCTAGGATAGGAACTGTAGGAA
>CAJDSM010032206.1:0-11294 GCA_903981925.1 Ostrea lurida
TGAGTGTTTCCACTCTGAGAGGTTTTTTTTACCAATTATGTTTAACATGCAAATATTGAATTGAAAATGATGATATCATATCCAAAGCCATACAAAAGATGACAATTCGTTTTGAATCACAAAAATTGTGTATTTAGAAAAATGTTGAGGTTTTCATTGATTTTCACAAAAATCGGTATTTTTCGCCCCAAATTAGCCATGAAAATAAAAAGTGTGTGTTTGAGGTGTTCTGTCCTGATAGTTATGACATTTATGATACAGTCATATGTTAAGATAAACAAAAATTAAAAATATTAAGATTTATACAAGTTTTTCCAAATTTCAGCGATTTTTGAATAAAATTCTTAAGATTTTACACAAAACTCCTTAACGCCCCAACGGCCAGAGTGCAACATGGCTCATTTTGAAGCATTTGTTATAAGCTTTCAGAAAATCATACCCTTCAAAATTCCCCCCCCCGGGGGGGGGGGGAGACAGGGGTTATTGGCAGCACAAAGGTTCCCATAATTGATCGGCTGTAGTTTCTGTCTTGATGAGAGATTTTAGCTGTTTTACACCGATATATTTTCTTGAAGAGGTGATAGTAAAAACTTTAAGATAAGACGTCCTAAAAGGATGAAAATGCATTCAGAGATGACGAGACTGATAAGTGTATGACGAACATCGGATTTTTGTTACTTTATAGTGTTCTGTCGGGGTTTGTTTTATAGTTTCCGTAGACATAGAGGGCACAAATCTCTCACATATATCCATTTCTTTAGACATGTCTCATGAAAGAAATGTCCACAGGGGGTGATTTTAGCAGGCGACATTTGCCGAATACAAATAGAGCACACATCATCACATTCCAGAATCTGGTCCTTTGTTGCGGATCTTAGAGCATGCATCTTCTGGACTGCATCTTTTCTTAAATAGAAATTTCTTCCAGCCAGCCTGGAATCTCTGCCAGGCGCCTTTATAGCAAAACCGAATTAAAAAAAATGGAACTGCAATCCAGTTAAATTGTCCTGTTTTTATAACCCATATTCCTGTGCGCTGTGGAGCGTATATAACAGACAATGTCATCCAGATTTTCCACAGGACGCGAGCAAATCCAATCATACACAAACAATAAATAGATCAGAATATTCATGTATTTCATATCTGAAGAAATGCCCCTCCACAAAATTAATGTAGAATTTCCTTTGAATATTTATCATGTACCTGTCCACCCTATGAATCATGGGTGGATCCAGATTCTTTTTAAACGGGGGTGATAATTTTTATCATGGAGAGAGGCAAGGGGCTATAGCTTTGCATCATGGCGCTAAAGGGTATAATTCAATGGAAGAAGCTCTGCCTTAATTATCTTTTTCAGTTTTTTAGGACTTGTCGCAGTGTCGTAACCAGGATTTTCCATTTAGGGGTGCGCAAAACTAAGGCGAGGCGTCTGGAAGCCGCTTTAGGTCCCCAGTAGGTCCAGGAATGGCGTTGGTAGGGGGTCCAGGTTTTAGCATTTTTATTGGGTCTAAGACCTGCTGCTTTAGGCCCCTAGCGAGTTCCAGTGCAACCCCCCAACACCCCCCCCCCTGTTACATCCTGCTCTGCCTCATTTCAGACGCATTCAATATATCGTTTTTATAAAATTTTAAAATCATGCCTAATAAGGACAGAAATTGTTGCCCTATTTACTTTGACCTTTATAAAATAGGCTCTTGCATTAATCTAAATTTCAAATCTATGATAAAGCATTTCTTTAAAAAGTAATATGTTACAGTATCTCGCTCTCTACCTCTTTTCTTTTTTCATTTTTATTTTTCAAAGGGGAGTTGCAACCCCCCTTCCCCGCGAATCCGCCAATGTGAATGGATAATTGGAAGTGAAATCTCCAGAAAGAGACTATAATTATCATGTGATGCACTGTGTGTTGTTGAACGAATATGGGATATACGTGGTCAGTAAATGGTCTGATATGGTGTTTAATAACCATTAACGTTCTAAATTATGTGCAATTGTTTGGATTGCAACGTGTCACATACGATGCACTAAAATTAGAATCATACGACTCGGTGAATATAACTACTCTTGGATGGATATCAAAAGCCCAGTTAGACGGCATCTTACTGTCTCCATTTTACACAAGATATAATCCCATATAACGTCAAAAATTAAGATTGGAAATTGTTGAAACATAGGAGTATATCCGTCGTGCAAAGTTCTCCTTTACTGGTCTTTTGGCTTGAAACTTTTTTAAGGCATTTTCAATAAAATTTCCTTTTCATTGTCCTTGGCTTTGCAACATTCTGAGGTTTCATGCATCGCTTATGAGAAATTCTTTTTAGGAAAGTGTCACATATTTTCATTAATTATCAATTAATCACATTTTGCTACCTTATATTCCTTAAGAGGCTAAATCCCGAAGCATGTACACACCACAGAGAAAATTAAGTGCCTACGAGTAGTAAAGTGCCCCTGTTGACAGGTTGCATTCTCCGTGAGTTTGCATCTCTTAAAGACAAGTTGTGTTAATGTTAATTATTTCTTGCATGATTTTGGGAAACACTGTGACTTGTAACAAATATGGTGTTAAGCAATGTGCGTAGCTTGCGTATTTGTCTTCAATGAACATGTACACGTATTGTGCGTATTCAGTTTCAACCGTTTGAAGTCTTCCACCTTACTTTAGGCCATGTAAATGAACACTCCGTCACGGTAAACAGAAGAAAACATAAAAGGGGAAATATATAACCCACCTTTTGCAAAGACTAACGGCTGCTTTACCAATGAAATTTATATGATTTTGGGTTATGTAATTTAATCACAGGCAGATAAGTGAATGATGTAAAGAGTAAGATAAGAAACGAAAGCAAGTGATACAATCTAGCAAGTACTTAAGATAGTAATACAGAAAAAACAAAGAAGTTGCCACGCAAAAGCACGACCCATGAACACACCGAGTGAGATCAAGTAACGTGTCTAGGAGGAAGACAAAAGCAAAGTACCCACTGCCGCCCTCAGAAACGCGCCCAACGCGCGACCGTGAGCCGCAGTAAGAGATCTATTTGATCAGGCGTGATAATCCGAGAAGCAAATCAGATAATGCTCAAAATTACGAAGTGAAAGAACGGAACCTGAAGATGTGACAGAAAAACTCGGAAAGACGCCTTAAACAAAAACAGGCATAATAAAGAAAACTATGAGCGAACTAGCTCAAGCACATTGATCTCCACAAGTATAGGATAGAAAAACTCGAATTCTATATCAGCGACAAAATTCCACTTATGACGAGTAATAAACTCAGAAATAATTTCAATACACCAATTCATCCTTACAGACTGTATATATCACAAAATTTATACGAAAAGATGCTGCCTTTTAGGGTATGAAGTAATTGCAAGAATCAACAAGAAGGAAGCAACCAGGCTCTCGTAGCGGATTTATTCGACGCTGCGAATAGAGAATCCTTCATCATATGAAGTTCTACCATGAGCAACGCCATTTACGCATGGGTATCATAATTATACCAATTAACCCAGACTCTAAGACTGAAACACGAATCCTTTCTTACCCAGCCTTTCATTGGATATAAGAAAAGTACCCAACCAAAACGCATCAACAAAGGACCGTCAGAAGCCGTTGAAAAACTAATATGCCTTAAAAATCTACTATGAAAAACCAAAAAAAAATACGAAAAAACTCAACTACAAGGAAATAATTTCTATGTTCCCTGAAAATGTCTTGAATCAATGCCCTTCAAAGGTTTACGTCAGATTCCTCTTCTCGTAGACCCAGATTTGGACCGGTGAGATAGAGAAGCCGATCATGCTCCGTGGAGAAGACTGTAAACAAAGCTACGAAATTAACGACAAATGCGAATTTTAATGTGGTTTATCATGCTTTGACTACGATGAAAACTGTACACGACGAATTTTAAAGGAAAAGGCATTCAAGAGAATACACATCAGACGAAGACCACAACTGTAATCAGAACCAGCGGGAGCTGAAACCACCGTGTGTACCCTACCACAGACTGCACATACTGGTGGGATGCAATTGCACATGAAAATAGTCATACAAACAAGGAGGCCTGAGCTTGCCAGATCCAGTACGACCCCAGTCAGCTCTTATATTATCCAACTATAAACAGAAACTGTGAACGGTGACACCTGCAACGTCAGACGGGGTTCTAATAAACCCTGTGGTGAGTGACAGGACGGAAATCACCGGTTCTCTACAGATTAGACGGATCAATCATTCCTTGGGAAATCTGTTACCTGACGTCACGGCGGATCCTAGTGGTAATAGCTCGTAAACTAGCGTCCAACATGAGTGAGCAGAATGAAAGTATCACCGTTCCTACTGACCAGGATCACGGAATTACTAAAACTTTGACCTTGTGCAGACATTGACAAAATACTCTCTTTGTGGAAACAATGATCAGAAATTTAATAAGTTATCTGAATATCGTACTCACTGTTGTCACTACTGTGCCTGCTTGTTGTACATGTCAATTAAAACAAAATAGATATCAGTCTTTATACTTATGACCACGACTAATCAAGCACAATCCACTCATGAAATCTGATATGAAACTGTCTCGAGATATACGCACTCGTAACACACTTTCCTTACTGAGTATTTCAACATTATAAATACATTACTTATAGCTACTTTCATTATAACACTAATTAAAATCTTATCAAGACTGCAATTTTTTACCATATAAGGTAAGTTTTTCCAAGAAACACAGAAATCTTTAGAACAGGTTACACTTTCAACTGAAAATATTTCGCTCTTATTGTGAGTTATTTGATAAACATCTAACAAATGAGCAGGGCTGCCAAATAAAAGCGCAGCTTGTCATGATTACTTGAAATATCAAACGAGAGGACTGCCATAATAGCTTGGGTGAATTATGGCAACAAGATCAGTAGGCGAATCCACTTTTCAAAACGCAAAAGCCCCCCGTAATAATGCAACAACTAAAAAAGAAGTTTTATACGCCTTTCAAAGGGGTAATGATCAATGGAAGCATATAAACACAAAATAGCCGTAGCTACGTAAAAAAAGGCGTGTCTTCTTCAGTATCGACGCCTCAGAGCCTCTTTATAGTAATCCTATCTAATAACAAAGACGTGGAACGGCGACATCTGCACGTCTAGGACTTACCTAATCGCGCCCGTAGTGGGTGGACAGGACGTAAATCACCGGTCTCGCTACAAGTCGTCAGACGATCAAACATTAATTGAATCTGTAACCGACCGCCACGGGGGATCTAAGTGTAGTCGAAGAACAACACTCCACATGATTGACAAATGGAAGTTTATCCCACCCTGCTACGACCATGATCACGCGAATATCTTCGTTGACTACGATGTGACAGACATGACAGATAATATCTGGCTTCATACGTAAAGTCAAAATGTACAAATCAATTAGTCGTGACGTCACTGTGCATCACTGTGCCTGCTTATAACATGCAATCCAAAGAAAAATATATATATATATATCGTTTGTCAGTTGATTTACGCCTTACCACTAATCAAACATCAACCCACTCATGAAACTTGATGATACTTTCCAGATATACGAACTCGTAACACACTTTCCTTCACTATATTTCACCATGTAATGTAATATCAACTATCGATTTCAATTAGAACACTAATTAAAACTTATCAAGACTTGCAAATTTTTTTCCATATATAAGTACAATTTTTCCAAAGAGAAACACAAAACGTTAGAACAGGTTACCTTTCAACTTTAAAAATGCTCTCTGATTGTCGTATGATAAACAGCAACACCGAGAGCAAGGACGCGCCAAATTAAGAAGGCGCAACGTAATTGGTATAGAGATAGCACCACCAATGAGGAGACCCAAAGCGATTTTAGGACACGCAAACGGTTTTTTACGAAGAACCCAGGCAGGGCAAAACGTCAAAAAAGGCGACAGAAGCAACAACAAAAAAAAGAAGGGGGAAGCCGAGCGGAATAAGGCAAAGAAGGCCGAGAAACACAAAAACGGAGCGCGGAGAAGGGGGGGACCCTCTCCAAAAGCAGAACGACGCCTCGTTTCCCAAACCGCAAAAAACGCGGTGGGACATAATTGGTGGAAAACCGCGCCGCGCGCGCTTCTCTCGCGCCGCCGCTCCGGCGCGCCTCCGCGCGCCAACGACGACAGCCACAAACGTGCAGAAGACATGCGAAAAAGCCGTAGGCGCAAAACCGCGGGAAGAGGAAGCATCGACACCAAGAAAAGACGCTAAGTAGAGACAACAAAGGGCAGTGGACCGGGGGCCAGCGAACGAGGGGCATGGAAAACACCGAATGAGACCCATATGTTTGTTGATTTATGCGTTAATGTGCCTTTATTCAGCCATATATCTACGTTTTGATTCGGTATCCCTACTTCGTTGGTTTGAAGACACATCGTGATACCTAGGTCGAATACTGTCTACAGCCTTTCATTCCAATCGTTAGGCGATTCCATTTAATTGAAGGTTACTCCGTTTATCTGATCAAAATATGATCACGAGAGAGTACCTAGTCCACCTAGGCACCTGATTTCTCTTCGGGACCGTGTTTGACCTACTCTTTATTAGATGATATTGATCTGTGTTCCTTACCTTCAAATTTCTTATTTGCATTATATCTAATTTATACCAGAATATTATTGTAGGATAGCATTGATTGAGACTCATCTAGTGGTTTGTAATTTCATATGTTAAGAAATCCTAGGCATAAAACTATTTGATAGAGTATACAAAAAGGCGAAGTTACATGTGTAAACCGTAAACATAATCCAAAAAAAAAAACATATACAAAAATCGTTTGTAGGCAACACGGAACCTCCGAAAAGCGAAGGTAGGATTCCAAGTGCCATGGAGGAGTTAAGCATCCTCTGCCTGACCGGTCACAACCGGAGGTCTCAACTATACTTTGGTTACAGAGGTCGCTGATTCCCAACCACCCACCACATATAATTATATTTCAAAATTTTTAAACAACCGATTCATATATTCGTTGAAAAATTCTGACCCATCATTTCATTTATTATTTATACCAAAATTGTGACTATCATGTTTAGTTGCCCCCGACCTAATTCAAGTATGTGCACATTTTGTAATATTATACCGGGTTTAGTTTATTCGGGAAAAATGTCCTAATATTTATGATTACAAACTTATTATGAGGAGACTCCAGCCAAATAAATTGGCATAATCAAAATTGCTCTCCATTGATATAACAGATTGATGAATGGCACCCATTGATATAATTTGACATATCAAAAAAGCGACCCATACCAGCGGCACAGGTCTGATCGAAATAAAGTAAACATATTGTGTCTTATCATATGGTTACATTATGGTCCCTGTTGCCCTACACTCGACTTTGTATATTTGTTTTTTTGGAATATGATTACGTTGAACACATTGTTTACTTCGCCAATTTGTACGGACCCTTCTTCAATGAGAAGCATAAACTTTATCTACGATATAAATAAGGAGTTTTGATAAACATATATATTTATAGTTTTATAGAACCCGCAAGAGTAGACTTGCTTTAATGAAAAATTGAAGATCACAAAATATAAACCTAAAACAGTAACTGGATCCATTTATCAACCTGTTTCTATATTATATGAAAACAGATGTTGGAGGCTATTGACTGCCAACATTGCTGGACAATTAAACAATAATATCGAAAAGCCTACTATTTGGAGATGATTGCTAATAATTACCGTTGTCATGCTGATCTTTTCATTTTGAACTTTGGCTTGAAATAAGTTCTGACAGGGCTGAAGAAAGTACTGTTGATATTGATTACAAATAAAGTAGTAAATTGTGCTACATTATGAAGTATTTTAAAAATGCTTTACTGACAATATTTGAACGTCAAAACCGTAACAACCTATTAGTAAAAATGTAAATATTCATTTGATTTTTAGAAAAAATAAATGTTACTTTAAAAGTTTGAATTTTTTAAGTAAGATCTATAAGGATAAGTTTGCAAATTTTACAAGTAATATATCCAAATATGAAGCAGATATATCAGATTATGTGGTGTCCTTTAATTCGAGTTCGTCGGGATATATCAAATGGACATAATTGTGAAAATTATGATTGTTAAGGTCATACGCAGCGTTCGTTGTTTTAAAACTATTTTTAATTCGTGAAATCACTGTTTCACTTAGCAATTTCATGAAATCACTAAAAACTCTAGGGATTTCGTGAAATCACTGGAAATGACACCTTCATTTTAAACAATCTTACTAGGTGCGATTCCTGACTGATTATTAAAATTATTAGCTACATGTAATTAGGTGCTCTGTTTGGTGATTTCATAATTGGTTGGTACTTTGATATTCAAGGGGATGACACTCAATGTTTGAAGAATGTACTTTTGATGATTCCTATAATGTGGTATGAAGTACTTCAGTGTGGTAATATGTAGAAGCTACCAGAAGATCAACAGGTTTACTAATGCCACTATAGAGGACATATGATATCATCAGCAATAAGAACATATGGCTCCGATCATCCACGTACCTCAACAATTCACGTGACTGTACACTAATTAAGTGTCATCTAATACTGCATGTCAGTTTTGCCTAAAGAAGCCATATTAATGAAATAAAGAAGACCCTCCGACATACATGTGATAATTTTTCAAGCACAAATCTGAACAATGCCTTTAAAACGGTGTGCTTTTGAGTGAAAAATCTGTACACAAGTTTGCAAAATGTGGTACAAAATTTGTACAAAATATCAACCATAAATGGTTTTAATACGTACATAATAGTACTGCTTTCATTTTGTGTATTTTTAAATCATTTGAAATGAAATCAAATTTAGGGGGCTTTACGAGAGTCAATTAGCAATGACCATGATATTATGGTTTGGTTTCTCACCTGTATTGACCTACTTTTGACCAGAGTGCAGAGCAGTTTTGTTTGTGATCTGCAAAGAAAATGATCTTTAATTGGAGTGAATTAATTGTTTGACTAAATTTATAGGACTAGACCTGAAAATCTGCACAATTCATCATTTAGAATTAACTTTAATGTACAGGAAACTGTATGTTACGAGAAATAAATCCAAGTCAGGGATTTCGTGAAAATACCAGGCCACCTTTCCAGTAATTTCACGAAATCCCTAGAGTTTTTAGTGATTTCATGAAATCACTAAGAGAAACGGTGATTATTTCACGAATTCCCTGAAAGTTTTAGTGGTTTCGCGAAATCCCTAGTTACACAGTCTTACTGTACATGTAACCACACACACACCACAACTATAATATATATTTAGAAGAAGAGAGAGAGGAGAGAGAGATGGAGAGAGAGAGAGAGAAGAGAGAGAGAGAGAGAGAGGAGAGAGAAGAGAGAGAGAGAGAAGAGACTGTAATAAGACATTTAGATAACCAAGTCAATTGCATGTAATTGCTCTGTAATAATCATCCATTCAATACCGCCCATCCCTGCTTTGAAATAGGCTTGCTAATGTTATACACATTCTGATGCTTACCTCTGTATACGGTATATCTTATGATAAGCACATTGAACAGCAGTGCTTTCAATCAGAAATGTTGCAGAATATTTATCTTAACAGTATGTTTGTGATATGCTTTTTTGATAATGTATTTTCAGTGAAAAAATCAAATATAAAACGATCAACACTACTTACAAAAACCACTGTCAACATTTGCGCCATGTTTATTTGCAAAAGGTTACGGTCAGATTTAAAGCATGCGCAATAGCCTAGTCCTAAAGTTGCTAGTAGATTATACGGTACAATGAATGTTGCTGAAAGTCAAATGAACCGATCAAATTTAGTGTTACAAGTTAAATTAAATTATTGCTACTTAACCCTTGTATTTGTTCTTGATATAAAGTTCTACAATTTCAGAGCCAAGAATGTGCTATGTATTATTAGAATCCAATCAATCTTATCCATAACAGCGTTGTCAAAATATCCAGACACCAAATATGCATATGTGAGTTATATTTGTGAAATGCATTGATCAATTAAGGTTGTATGAGTGTGAGCTTTTAGTAACTAGGGACGTGCGATTTCCCGAACTAACAGACGTCAGAAAATCATTCGGCGAACCTCGGCTGATACCGGAACCTATATCACAATCGGTCGAGGTGTGCCGAAGAAAATGGAGTCAAGATGGCAAGGGTTGAGGAGCGAATTTGCCTCCCGCAAACAGAAAATTGTTGTACAAAAACCTTATGGAGCCCAGGACCAGGTGGATCCATATCTATTCAAAATTGGTAATTATATAAGAAAAGTCGTTTGATAATATCGGCAGGTTATTATAGCGGTATCAGAGACTCAAAATTAATAGATCTCCGACAATGTGTAAATGTATGTAGCAATGATAATAAATGGTTTTGGAATTCTTATAGTACAAGAACCAGGTACCACCAGGTCAAGATTGTGTGTTCCGGCATTTATGTAAACAAACTGCTCGGAGATTGCAACGAAACTGATCTGTAATGTATGTTGGAGCAAGTTTTGAGATATATTTAGTAAATTAATCAATGTTTGTGCAAGTTGAAAAACACACAGGTGATATAAATCAACTAGATGATTTATAGCAAAAATTTCTTCGTGAGCTACTTGTGCTCAACTGTGCGGCACTTGGTCATTCTATACACTGTATTCATCCAAAGAAAGGAATAATAGTCTTAGACTGAATGAATTAATTCATAATACAATTCAATTGTGAACTCAAACAAACAAGTCGATACTGCATGGGTCACAACCATGGAACCATGGCATGCAGTGCAGTGCAAATCAAATTTTATGCTAAACTTTAATAGACCATCAAAGTTGATCTTGCATTGCAAAATGATTCTTATGTTATTTTATTTGGAATGATCAATCCTTAAACAAACTGAATTGAGGATTGAAATGTACATATTAGAAAAGTTGTGGTATAAAAAAAATGTTGGTCTGCATAAAGTTAACACATATTTGACAACACAATTTCTTCTCATATACTGATAATAAACCTTCATAGAATGTCAAGAAAATTCAAAGTCAATTCATAGTGAGAGTAAGGACTATGTAATGATCACATTGGAGGTCATATCTGATATAAGTATACTTGGGGTCAAACAGCAAGAAACTTAGTGTTAGATTTTTTTTTAAATTTATTGCTGGTAATTGTACATGTACATACAGGTATGAAAAAAGATGATCAGTTATGATATCATTGTCAGTAAATTAACAAGTCTTGAGCTAGGGAATTAGGGAAGAAACATCATATACAATGAATATGCATCTGGATGTGGTTTAGAGGAGTCT
>CAJDSM010032207.1:12358-23907 GCA_903981925.1 Ostrea lurida
GTATGCGTACTTGATGATTTTTAAACGAGCCAACACTAACCAAAAAGTTGATGTTGCAGGGTTATAACAAATCTCGTTTAAAGTCATCTTTCGCAAATTCTTACGGTCGCTATAATGACCTTTTTGCGATTACAAATATCACTAACATATGTTGATTGATGTTTCATACCTTTGTTAGACTGTCATTTTCTAGATTTGACACGGGTAACCCCGTTTACTTTGTTCGATAAAGGCTCACGGCGGGTGTGACCATCAGCAGAGATGCTATCCTCCATGGCACCTGACCCGCCTTCGCTTTCGTCGAAGGTCCGTGTTGCCTTACACTCGATTTGTATGGTTTTTGACTATGATTGTACTTTGATACTTTGTTACTTCGCCATTTTATATGGAACGTAATTATAAATGTAGATTCAATCACACCAATATATGTCAAAAGCCTCCGATTGAGTAAAGAATTCAAGTTTTCAAATTGTGGCCCCATGCAGCACACGTTAATGTTGTAGTAAGGGGATGTCCTAATGTGTATTATTAATCACACATAAAAACAACAACATTTTAAACGCTTAAAATGTCCTATAATAGAATGATTAATGTTTGTAAAATAGCATATGCATATTACTACACAAAAACTTACATTTAACGACTTGTTTGTCTTGAGGTGTATAAATAAGTGAAAAGATACCGAACAGTGATCAATCTCTAATCCTAAATGGAATACAAAACAAGAGTTGGCAAACACAGACCCTTAGACTACCAGAGGTGGACAGTACTAGGGAGTAAGCATCCCTGTTGACAGTCCACCCGCGTAGCCCAAATTAAGTCTTGATCAGGTAAACGGTAACAATCACGTAGTGTGAAAAACGGCTAACAATGGCTATGAAACACACCGACAGCATTGACTCCATGGTAAACTAAATTCATGGTAAACTAAATGTTTATAACAACCATAAATTTACGAAATGCTGCCTCAAACATGACTTTTGAAACCCGAACAACAACTTGTCTGTAATATTCTGCCTCGATTGAAAAAACTGATCAAATGCAGAACAAGCTCTGCTATCGAATAGTGAAGACATCACACACCAATAATATGTCCCCTGATATAGCAGCAAAACATTGATCACGATGCACAATTTGTTATCATGAGGTCACCTGATGCAGTTTGTCACATTCCATATCAAGAATGGCGGATCAACTGTTTTATCAAGGAAAACAAAATAAACGCAAAGTGTTTGCGAATATCTAAATAATACTATAAAATCTGAGACACATGCCCTTCCTAGAAATTTACCTAAATTTTCTATGTATTCATAGGAAAGTATGTTGCCTTATTGATTGATAAGGGAATGGATGGGTCAACTTATCGATTTACTGCAGGCATGACCTCAATGCATCATAATGATTTTTTTGAACGCTACACAAAAACATAGTAAGCTAAATGAAAAGTGTTACATTCTGATGAAATCTTAGAATAATATGTCTATTTCAAATTAATAATAAATAATAATACATAATAATGATTGGTTTATATAGCGCCTTATCTACTATAATGCTCAAAGCGCTTTACAATGCATTATTTAAAAGTGTACAATGACGATTTCAACATATACGATACCATATATTACATTTGAATAATTTTTACCAATTATGAGTTAAAATCTCTACAACCTCCAAGAATTTGCAATGTAATTCATAAACTACAGGGATTTTAAAACCTCAGGAATGACGTTAGGATTTCATCCTCACGTGACCTTACGTTGTCGTATTTATTAATAGTCTCAATATCGGTGTTCAGTTTGCAAACCACGTGATGCAAACCACGATACAGTATAAAAAGAATATAATTGTCGCTGAATAAGTATTTCAGTCCATCATATCTTAATCAATCATAAGTAAAAGTTCCAATTCTAAAAAAAAAAAAAATATGTTTGTCAATCGCATGTTTTCATCGAAATTTCCATTGGTCATCTTAACTGTGCGTCGCACAATTTAGAGGATCACATAAGACCAATTTAAATAGGTTAAGAACAGTCAGGAGACACAATTTGTCACATACCATGGAAACATGTCGCATAGTGTAGACTAAATTTCTTCATAGGTGTCAACGGATTATAAGGGTTACCAATGTACAAAATTTATTTTATCCTATGTTTATATGGTTAAAGCCTTCTCATTGGAGCTTTGCACAATTAATGGAAACGGCATATGTAGTGTACATGTAGATTAAATTTTTACAAATGGTGATCTCCAGTCCGATGGCGCACAAATGCGCCAACGTTACATGGTTTATATACGATACCATATTTAAAATGCTATGAACAGTCAGTGTACAATTGTGCAAACTAATGTGAACATCAATATTAGGATGTCAGACAGTTGTTCAAATGGTATTTCAGGGTCATGGTAAGCCCCTTCTACTTAAAGTACTTGAATTAACTTAATGCACTGATAGCCGCGTTTTACTGTATTTAAAAAAATAAATACAAAACCAACTAACAACACACCACCACCCTAAATAAAGCAAAATAAAAAAAATACAATGCAATCCAAAGAAGTTTTGTTCAAAATCCTTTTGCTTTTCACATTCAGAGTCAACTTATAATGTTGGATACAAGTATTTAAATGTTCATACAAATTATAAGAACATTCAGCTATACCTTTGTTACATGTTTTTGTCCAGTCTTTGTATTACTTTTTGTTTTTGTTTTTCTAATTGAATACAAATCATAATCCCGTAACTTTGAGTATGATAGAAGCAAGAGAACTTGATTGATGATTATATGTTCGCAAAAAATCGATGCCGTTGTTCACAATAATGTTGCTCCGATAAAATTCCCTTCCTGCTCTTTGAAAGAGCATGCCTAATATTGCAGTCATCACAGAATAGATGTGACGACCCACATGAATGAAAACATTTTCAATGTAACATTGTACGTCACCAATCCAGTGTTAACACACGCCCTCTTCCATCAGTCGCCAGAAAAGTAGCTACTAGAGAGCAGTAATAGTTCATATATTAAACTGAGCTCACCTAACTAAAAGAATCCATCACTTTCATTTTTTTTGAATATCAAAACTTGGTTTATAATTTAAAGATGTTAGTAATTTATTTTCAAAAAAACTGTGGTAATTATTGAAGTAAGCATTTTGAGTTTTGATATGATATTTGAGAATCGTGCATATACTACGCGCAGATAGACAATCCTGTAGCGGCAAAGCTACACTATCGTACCCGAATAAAAATGGTTTCAATATTTTGAAATTCATTGCGATCCCAGCCATATAACAATACATTCCCTTCAGTGTTTTAGACAAATTCATGATACATGCAGGACCCCTGGAGTCATACCAACACCGTCTTTTTTAAAAAAAAAGGGTTTGATTCTTTAAACATTTGGTTACCATCCTAATCCATATATTTGTTGTTTTATTGAAAAGGACATTGTTACAAATTAGGGACCCCGCTATTAAAAGTGGCCGAAGAAATATCCTTTTTGAAAAACTTTGAAAGCACTTATCCTAAACCAACATTTATTCCAAGTGTCTCGAACCATTATGATGATATGCATATAAGGGGAGCTTGAAGCATGACTGACCTTACTTTTAAAAATATCTGAATATTTTAAAACCTAATAAAGATCATTACGTTCAATCATTATATTCTTTTATAAAGGCCCGGTATCCACAAATGCAGCCCATATAGTTTTACTCTTGTCCGTTCGTTCTGTCTACAATACGCAATTTATTTTGTTAATCACTAAAATTCAAAACCTAACATTTACATAGTGAAATTTTAGATTTTGATGCACACGTCGTTACTATCACATATGAAATTACATATATGCTAATTGCAGTGTTATGTACTAGGTCTAATATTTTGGATTAAGCAGTGCGAATTGTTACCCGATTAGACCCTAATTTTGACAATGTTGCGTAAAGATATAATAAAATCTTCGCAAGCACAACGAAAACATTTCCATTTCTATTAAAAAGGTTAAATATGAGTTGGCCCTACAGCATGTATTTAATGAACAAACATTAGTGATACCTAAATACAAAGATTCTCCGGAAATCTTGTGATGTAGGATCCCATTCTTCAATTTGCTTCAACTTTATTGCGCTCAGGCGTTTTGACAACTCACCATGAGTGAAAGCAAGAGAATTGTATTGACTTCATTATGAATTGGAGGAACAAGTTATGAAAGAAGCACTGACCTTGTTAAATAGTTATCTTTGTCACGTATAATTAAGCACTTTATAAAATAATAACTTTGCCGGAAAGCCCATATCCTCTATTTGAATTCCTCGTCCTTAAAACCCAGAACGGGTAGGAAGATCGGATATGACATAGTCTTGAATTATTACTTGTTCAAAATTAGGAGTTCTGTGATTTGTTTATGGACCTACGTGGTTTTGGATAATGTTGTACTTTATTATAAAGTTATTCTTGGTATCTCTTTATACCCCTATTTTTAGTCGCAAGTCCAACATACACACACTGTTGTTTTCTGTCCGAAAATTAAATTTTTGTACGTCTGCAAGATAGACACAAACAAGAAGATTCGATATAGACACTCCTAGATTCCCAGTATTTGACATCATCGAAGTTTTCGAGCCAAAATGTTTAGTAAAATATAAACTATCTCAATTAATGGGTGGGACCTAATTAATGGTTTCGAGAGAAAATTCTAAACATTTTTTCTGAGTAAGTAACCCGTCTCTATTTAGCTTTTATGAACATATAAAATAAGGCAGCAGCAAACTTGTGAAGGGATGATCACGGGCCGGGGAAAGATGTATTGACCGGGACCGTTCAAACAGAGGAGCTTATCATCCTCCATGGCTCTTTGTCCTGCCCTTCGCTTTGTCAGGAGGTCCGCGTTGCCCACTCACTGAGATTCATATGTATTATGTTTTTGGGATTATTACTGATGTTATCCGATATAGAACATCCGATGCCAAAACTTTGGCCGATAATTGCTAATTTGCAATGTACAAATTTATTCTCCCCTATCGTTGCTCCAGAACCAATAGACCTTGCGTAAAGGATGGGCGTCGATGGTGTGAAAAAGGCTTAACATTAAATTAGTTACACAACCTATTATCAGGACGAGCTTTCAATATAAAAAAATAAGATCGAGTGTCGTGTGTGTAGATGTGTGTGTGAGTTACTATTGGTCGAGGAGAAGAATACACTTAAATGCCACTGTCTTATGTTTTTCGATTGTTCCCCTGTTATCAATACTGGAGTTCCCCCTTACCCAATGGATATTTTGATGATTCCCACCATAATTTGGTTAAAAAAAATTGGCCAAAGGCGGGTTCTAGTGAAGAGAGTATGTAAGATGTTCATCGAACCCACGTCAAGGCAAAACAGACTGTGTCGAAAACAGATCGGACAGACAAAGGACAGACAATAAAAAACGTTTTTGATTATCCTGAAAGAGGGGAGTATTAGATGTAGTCTCGTCAAATGTGTAATGTGTGTTAGGGATGCGTGTAATTATGAGCAAACCATAAGTTGAATTACTGCTGTGTGATTATATGTGCGTCTGTTGTTTAATAGAGGAGGCGAGTGTGTGTCAGATAAATTCATGAGTTTTATGTATGTATTCGAGTATTTCTTTTCATTCGATTTTGATTCAGTGTAAAAATTATCACTGAATGTTATGATCATAAATCTTAAAATTACAAATTCAAGGAATGACAATAATGAAACTTACAAATCTTATTAGGCACTATGCAATTATGATAATAAAAGTAGGGTGAGAAATTAAAAATTTGATGAAAATTTGATTCTCTTGACATTTCAACATAGTGAAACTGCCTAAAGGAAAAACCCCATTGACAAATGACAAAAAGACTTTAGATATATTCTGTAGATCTATATTCGAAAGGGAGCATTTGTGATTCAGTCCTTTGTACATGAGATGAAAATTATTACAAATAATAAGTGAGACATGCTTACACTGAATAATACATGATTAATATTTATCTCGATCTATTAAAGACGATACATAGTAATAAATCAAGTTAGTATCGACATACTTCAAGCTCAAATGAGCTTAGTTTGTGGCCAAGTTGTTTATGGAAACTTGACGGTGCAATTAACTAGCGTCAGCTGCAAACTTCAATGACACCTAGTGAACATAGGTTGTCATTACAAAGCGCAGTATATTTTTTCTTACAGTTGTTTCACCACGTGATCATGCATAGATGTAGTAAGATTGATGATCTGCATAAGAATGTAGTAGTATTTAATTATGTTGGGCTCACATTCGTTGTGTTGAACTTGCAAGCAACGATTATATTCTGATGTTAATAGTTTTAATAGTGTTTCTTTTGGTTTATGAGAATTCTAGCATAGTGAATTGAAGCAATTTGAGATTTAAGATTCTTGATAGTATTGTATATACACGCGCTAATGTTGATATTCGTAGATAGACCATGGCTGTCAGTCATACTAAAATGTTATGTCTATTTGCTCAAATCTTGTCTCTAGGCTTGTCTGTGGAAAATTTCTCAACTCGGCTTACACGGAATAAACAAATGTCATCAATTCTATGTTTGTGAACCCGATGCATTGATGTCAACCTCGATAACAAACACAGCTTAGTAAAGTACTAGCCGTCCAACTGCTCATAGAATCTAATACCGCACGTGGTTACCTGCACGTACCTCGCTGTGTCGTTTATTCCAAGAGACTTATTAAATACTTTGTTTTCCCGATTCTCTCAACAAAAAACGTAAATATATTATTACACCTGGATTCTCATATAAGACTCACATATGTAGAGAAATGACTTAAGAGATCATTTTTTCAGATCTATTGGATGCTGCGTAGACCTATGCTATGTTGATTCTACTGCTACCTGAGAGCGTTGTGGAAGTCTCGCTGCTTTGTTTTCATACCCTTTGTTAGACCTGTCATTATTCATAGATTTGACGACGGGTAACCCCGTTTACTTTGTTCGACTAAAGGCTCACGGCGGGTGTGACCGTCAGCAGAGATGCTTACTCCTCCATGGTACTGATCCCGCCTTCGCTTTCGTCGAGTCCGTGTGCCTTACACTCGATTTTGTATGTGTTTTTGGCTATGATACGTTTGTTACTTCGCCATTTTATATGGAAACGTAATTATAAAATGTAGATTCAATCACCAAAGTTATGTAAAAGCCTCCCGATTGAGTAAAGAATTCAAGTTTGTCCAAATGGTGGCCCCCATGCAGCACAGTTAATGTTGTAGTAAGGGGACGTGTCCTAATGTGTATTATGACATCACACATAAAAACAACAACATCTTTAAACGCTTGAAAATGTCCTATAATAGAATGATTAATGTTTGTAAAATGAGCATATGCATATTACTACACAAAAACTTACATTTAACGACTTTGTTTGTCTTGAGTGTATAAAGTAAAGTGAAAGATACCGAACAGTGATCAATCTCGTAAGTCCTAAATGGAATACAAAAACAAGAGTTGGGCAAACACAGACCCTTAGACATACCAGAGGTGGGATCAGGTACCTAGGGGGAGTAAGCATCCCTGTTGACCAGTCACACCCGGCGTGAGCCCAAATTAAGTCTTGATCAGGTAAACGGAACAATCCGTAGTGTGTGAAAAACGGCTTAACAATGGCTATGAAACACACCAGACAGCATTTGACTCCATGGTAAACTAAATTGTCATGGTAAACTAAATTGTTATAACAACCATAGAATTTACGAAATGCTGCCTCTAAACATGACTATTGAAACCCCTGAAACAACAACTTGTCTGTAAGTATTCTGCCTCGATTGAAAAACTGATCAAATGCAGAACAAGCTCTTGCGTATCGAATAGGTTGAGAGACATACACACCATATAATATGTCGCCCTGAGATATCAGCAAAACATTGATCACGATGCACAAGTTTGTTATCATGAGGTCACCGTGATGCAGTTTGGCACATTCCATGATCAAGAAGTGGCGGATCAACTGTTTTTATCAAGGAAAACAAAATAAACGCAAATGTGTTTGCGAATATCTAAAATACTATAAATCTGAGGACAATGCCCTTCCTAGAAATTTACCGAAATATTTTCTATGTATTCCATAGGAAAGTATTGTTGCCTTATTGATTGATAAGGGGAATATGGATGGGTCATACTTATCGATTTACTGCAGGGGCATGATCTCAATGCATCATAATGATTTGTTTGAACGCTACACAAATACATAGTAAGCTAAATGAAAAGTGTTACATTCCTGATGAAATCTTAGAAATAAATTGTCTATTTCAAATTAATAATAATAATAATAATAATAATGATTGGTTTTATATAGCGCCTTATCTACTATAATGCTCAAAGCGCTTTACAATGCATTATTAAAATGGAGTGTACAAGTGACGATTTCAACATATACGATACAATATATTACATTTGATAATTTTTACCAATTATGAGTTAAAATCTCTAAACTTCTAAAGAATTGCAATGTAATTCATAAACTACAGAGGATTTTAAAACCTCAGGAATTGACGTTAGGATTTCATCCTCACGTATCCTTACGTTGTCGGTATTTATTAATAGTCTCAATATCGGTGGTCAGTTTGCAAAACCACGTGATGCAAACCACATGAACAGTATAAAAATGAAATATATTTGTTCTGAATATGTATTTTCAGTCCATCATATCTTAA
Source organism: Ostrea lurida (assembly GCA_903981925.1). Taxonomy (NCBI): domain Eukaryota; kingdom Metazoa; phylum Mollusca; class Bivalvia; order Ostreida; family Ostreidae; genus Ostrea; species Ostrea lurida. Next base: position 21,045 of record CAJDSM010032207.1, read on the forward strand.
TCAATCATAAGTAAAGTTCCAAAATTCTAAAAAAAAAATATGTTTGTCAATCGCATGTTTTCATCGAAATTTCCATTGGTCATCTTAACTGTGCTGCACAATATTAGGAGGGGATCACAGTAGGGGACCAAAATTTAACATAGGTTAAGAACAGTCAGTAGACACAATTTGTCACAATACCATGGAAACATCTGCATATAGTGTAGACTAAATTTTCTTCAATAGGTGGTCAACGGGATTTAGAAGGGGTTACAATTGGGGACCAAAATTTAATTTATCCTATGTTTATATGGTTAAAAGCTTCTCATGAGCAGTTTGCACAATTAAGATGGAAACGGCAATATGTAGTGTACATGTAGATTAAAATTTGTACAAATGGTGATCCCAGGTGTCCGGATGGGGCCACAATAGGGGCCAACGTTTGACATAGGTTTATATACGATACCATATTTAAAATGCTATGAACAGTCAGTGTACAATTTGCCAAACTAATGTGGAAGCATCAATATATAGTGTTCAGACAGGTTTGTTCAAATGGTATTTCCAGGGGTCATGGTAAGCCCCCTTCTACTTAAAGTACTTGAATTAACTTAATGCACTGATAGCCGCGTGTACTGTATTTAAAAAAACAATAAACAAAACCCACTAACAAACACCGCCACCCCTAAATAAAGCAAAATAAAAAAAAATACAATGCAATCCAAAGAAAGTTTTGTTCAAATCCTTTTTGTGCTTTTTCACATTCAGAGTCAACTGATAATGGTTTGGATACAAGTTTTTAATGATTCATTACAGATTATAAGAACTATTCAGCTATACCTTTGTTACATTTTTTGTCCAGGTCTTTGAATGTACTTTTGTTTTGTTTTTTCTATTGAATACAAATCATATATCCCTGGTAACTTTGATAGATAGAAGCAGAGAACTTGATTGATTGATTATATGTTCGCAAAAATCGATGCCCGTTGTCACAATAAGTGTTGCTCGATAAAATTCCCTTCCTGCTCTTGAAAAGGGCATGTGCCTAATATTGCAGTCATTCACCAGTAATGGTGACGACTCCACATGAATGAAACATTTTCAAATGTAACATGTAGCGGTCACCAATCCAGGTGTTAACCACGCTCCCTATCATCGCCAGAAAAGGTAGCTTACTAGAGAGGCAGTAAAAGTTTCATTTTAAACTGTCCACTACGCTACTAAATAATCCATTCACTTTCATTTTTTTTTTGAATATCAAAACTTGGTTTGAAATTATAAAGAGTTATTATGTATTTAGCTTTCAAAAACAAACTGTGGTGGATTAATTTTGAAGAGTGTAAGCTTATTTTGAAGGTTGTTGGGGTGACGTCTGGATTACTACGCGCAGATAGACAATCCCTGTAGCTGGGCCATAGCTTACACTATCGTACCCGAATAAAAATGGTTCAATATTTGAAATCTATTGCGATCCCAGCCAATAAACAATACATTCCCTTGTTCATTGTGTTTAGACAAGTTCTATGATACATGCAGGACCCCTGGAGTCATAACTAACACCGTCTTTTTTAAAAAAAATGGTTTGATTTCTTGTAAACTATTGGGTGTACCATCCTTAATCCATATATTTTGTTGTTTGTTTTATTGAAAAAGGGACATTGTTACAAATTAGGGGGACCCCGTCCTATTAAAAGTGGTAGAATTTCTTGAAAACTATTGAAATCACTATCCTAAAACCACATGTTTTGTCCCAAGTGTTCGAACAAGTTGATATGATATGCATATAAGGGGAGGGGGGCTTGGAATCATGACTGACCTTGACCTTTTAAAATTGATCTAATATTTTAAAACCTAATAAGATCCATCTTTCAATCATATATTTCCTTGTTGATAAAGGTCCCGTATCGACAGATGCAGCGCCATATAGTTTTACTTTGTCCGTTCGTCTGTCTGTACAATAGCAATTTTTGTGATCACTAAAACTCAAAACCTATACATTGTACATAGGTGAAATTGTGCACACTTGTTCATCACCATATGTAGATGTACATAATGCAATTCAGTTTTATAGGGGTCAATATTTGGAGGTGGGGGACATTTTTCGATGACAATTTACAGATTTTGCAAATAAAATTTTGTGAACACTAAAATTCAAAATCTATAAATGGTACCTAAAGGGGAATGGACACGTTTTGAACTAAAAATGTTCAAAATCTAGATTGCCAATTCTAATGTTTACATTTTTGGCTAAGGCGTTTCTAACGGTGAGCAGAAATTTGAACGTCATATGTTGAGTAACAAGTGATATATAGCACTTGCAATTCTTCGTTATGTAAACAAGGCTTGAGCCATGTTATTGCTAAAATATATTGAATATACCAGTATTTGTTCCATTTAAAGTAAATTTTTTTTTCAAAATTAAAAGTTTATTCTAAACACAATTTAACAGTTTCTAGTGTTTCTCACATCTCAAATTGTTTAAAACATGATATTTTCTACGAAGTAATCTTTTTGTAAACATAAAAAAGGCTCGAGCCTTGTTTACATAGCGAAGATTTGTGAGCGCTGTACATATCTTATTTGCAAAGGCAAAGATAACGAACAGTGATCAATCTCGTAAGTCCTAAATAGAATACAAAACAAGAGTTGGGCAATCACGGACCCCTGGACACATCAGAGGTGGGATCAGGTGCCTAGGAGGAGTAAGCATCCCCTGTTGACCGGTCACACCCGCCGTGCAACTCAACAACTGACTTTAAAATTTTTGCTGATCAACAGAAATAACTTAATCAAGCATTATAAACATCAAAAATGCAAATATCGAATTTAGTTCCAAACGTGTCCATCAGATGTTTTCTCCACGCTTTACACAACGATTCCTCAG